>JAFEMH010006983.1:0-106296 GCA_022495995.1 Adenophora triphylla var. japonica
AGTAAATATTTTCCGCTTCCGCGAATTACTAGGAAATGGGTATCAAAATTCAAAAATCATCCTAAACCGTGAGGATCAAATAACCATTAAAAATGGATACTTGACACCCGTAGTAAACTAATTTCCTAGCTAACCCCAATCCTTTTTTAAAAAAAAATATCAAACAAAGTTAAGCTTTATTATAAAATCAAATACCAATTCACACCCCTACATATCCGTCTACCACACGAGGTGGTATGTTTGATTTCCATTAGGGGTATAAATTGTTCAGTTTGGGCCAATTTACAGACCGAAACACTAGTCATCAGTTTGAAAAAATTCCAGACCGAACAGAACCATGAATTTTTTTAAACCGAACCGTTATGGTTTGGTTCGGTTTGGTTCAAACCGGGGGTTCAGTTATATGTTTCAAATTGTGGTTCAGACCGCGGTACAAATCTTGGTTCAGACCGCAATCCAGACCATGATTTAGACTATGGTTCAAACCCAAACCGAACCATGAAGAAGTTTAAACCGAACCATCATGGTTTGGTTCGGTTTGGTTCAAACCGGTGGTTCAGTTATATGTTTCAAACCGTGGTCCAGATCATGGGTACAAACCATGGTTCGAATCATGATTTAGACTATGGTTCAAACCATGATTCTAATTGTAGTTCACCACTACGACTAATTGTCAAATGTTAATAAAAAAATTCGTGATCACGAATGAAAAGCGAGGGATACAGGAGTTGAATAGGAAATTTAAAGGAATCGAGATTTGAAAGAAGAAAACACACTATACAATATCGATCGTGTAGAGAACTTGATTTGTGATGTATCACAATAAAGATTAAGAAAATGCTAAAATTAATATTGAATAAGATGTAAAACACGAGGTTTGGAATAGTATGTTGTAATGTGCTTTTTAATTAATCTAACGGTAAATATTACTTAAAATACAAATATATGCTTAATTTATGCGTTATGGGAGTTTGGTCCAAGATTTGAATATATGGCTTGTGGTTTGGTCCGTTAATCTTAGCCAGGGTGGTTCGCGGCGGTCTCAAACCGCGGCTTTGATTTGGTTCGGTCGGAAAGTCATACCACAAACCAAATCGAATCATGCTTTGCCAATTTTTGAGACCAAACAAAACCATTCATGATTGAAAATCGAACCATACCGCATGGTTTGATTCGGTTCGGTCTCAAATCGCGGTTTTGAACCGAACCGCTTACACTCCTAGTTTCTATAAGGGCAAATTGCAATTTGGTTACCTATGTTTGTGTTAATGATGCATTTGGGTTCTCAATATTGAAAAAGTTGCAATCTGATTCCTAATATTGACATTTTGTTGCTAATTGGTGTAAAAAATAATGAAATGTTAGTCTTTTGACAAAATCCAAATCACATGCACTTGAATTTGTAAGAGTTATAATGATCATTTCATATTTATTTCAAGCCTAACACCACCGACCACTACCACTATTAGCACTATAGTCACAACCACTCACTATTTTACGTGTTTTTTTAATTAATTTATATTTTTGGATCATTTTTTTCATTAATCAAGTGTTATAAAGCTACATCATTTTGATGTTAAAAAATAATTTATTCCTTTTCCCCTACGAAAAGATTAGCAAGCCCTTTAAAAAGTTATTTACATGATAAATGACTTTAATTTCGTTAAAAAATTAACAATTTGTTAGTTTTTATACCAATTTACAACAAAATGTCAATGTTAGAAATCGACGTGCAACTTTTTCATTATTGAAAATGACGCAGCACGGAAGCCGGATAAATTTCGTGATTAGCGCACTAATCACAAGAACTCTTCAAGCGAAGAATCCTCAAACGCAAAGAACTGGAATCCACCAGAAAAAGAGAAAAACTCTTGAAATTCAATTGATCAAAAACTATAAACTGTGTTTAACAATGGCCTAAGAGTGTTTAAATACTATCTCTAAACCCTAAACAAACCCTAAAACGAAAATAACAAAACAATGACTAAATTACCCCTAATTAAATAAACCAAAATCAACAATAATAAAAACAACGCAAACTTCAGCAATCCTCCCGTCATTTGAGGCGCTACACAGAGGTAGAACGATGCGGCCGCCCGGGATCGAACGTAACTCCTCCCCTTGGACCAACTTGAGGCGCCCGCATGGAAGGGATTGAGGCGTCCGCCTCACAGCCAGTAAGTTCCTCCTCCGTTGAATCCATCCCCAATTCCTCTGTTGAATCCATCCCCAATTCCTCCTACATCAGTCAACCACTCTTCAAAAGAACTCGACCCCGAGTTCATATCCGATATTTGGCAAGATCCGCCCCAAAAGAACAAATACTTTGAATAAACCAATGTTCTCCTCGTCCTCGGAGAGAAGAAGAATTCTCTTCCGTCCCAACGAAACAAATACTTGGAATAAATTTGTTCCTTGAGCTCGTACCAATGTAAATTTTGTTCTTCCAAAAATAAAATTATGCTAGCAATGTCGACACTCATCCGGAGTGATCGTCCGTCCCATCTTTTCCGGGGTCAATAATAACTACAAAAATTAACGTCCCTCATGGGACTCTTCCATAAACTCCCAATTATTCCTTTCTTTCTCCTTCCCATGATCAAGAATAAAAATATCATCAAATTTAAATTCTTCGACCAATCAACTACACCCTTTGACACTGCTCAAAATCGATGGGTGTAGACCCGATAATCTCACCCACATCTTTATTCATGGGCTCAATTAGGGCATGATCATGGACCATAATATTTGTAGGAACCATGATACTTGTGGGAACAACTTCACATACCGAGGATCTCGTATTACGCACATAAATCATCGCCCCTTCCTCCACCTTCTCTTCGATTCGGCCAAGGGGCTTTGGAAAGACGGATTTGTCGACCAAACTTCTTGAACATCAATTTTGTTATTTACGCAACAAGACCTCGAACTGCCCCGACGTTCTTCTTCAAAGCACGTTCATGGACTGCAGGATCTACGCGCTTTCGGTTTCGAATCTTGGCAGTGTAGTGATCGGCTTTGTCGGCATAATATTTGGCTTCCATCCTATGTGTTGCCTAAGCACTCGCTCCCTTGATGCTCGATTCGGATCTACGATTGATTTATATTTCTGCACAAGTCGATCATGCTTGTCCGCTTCGTCGAGTTCTTCGTCCTCTAACTCTAGAAAATATTGTTCCTTTTGTCGAGCACGATCAAGCTTACAATTAATTTTAACAAGAAGAGCATGGGTGTCAGCAGTGTTACCTCCATTAATTGCCATCTTCTTCGTTAGATCAATCTGTGTGTGACGACGAACCGGTTCAACCTCCCTGTCTCCCTCGCCCCTACGATTTTTTTTAGCACGAGCGTTGTGACCTTGTTGGGCAGCCACCAACGCTGCAACCTTTGTTTCCAACGCGGCAATAGCGGTGGTTACGCCATCCGCATCTGTCTTTGTTGCTTGGTACCCCATAACCAATCAGTGATGAAAAGACAGGATAAACCTGCTCTGATACCAACTGACGCAGCACGGAAGCCGGATAAATTTCGTGATTAGCGCACTAATCACAAGAACTCTTCAAGCGAAGAATCCTCAAACGCAAAGAACTGGAATCCACCAGAAAAAGAGAAAAACTCTTGAAATTCAATTGATCAAAAACTATAAACTGTGTTTAACAATGGCCTAAGAGTGTTTAAATACTATCTCTAAACCCTAAACAAACCCTAAAACGAAAATAACAAAACAATGACTAAATTACCCCTAATTAAATAAACCAAAATCAACAATAATAAAAACAACGCAAACTTCAGCAATCCTCCCGTCATTTGAGGCGCTCGCCTGAGGTAGAACGATGCGGCCGCCTGGACTGTCGAACGTAACTCCTCCCTTGGACCAACTTGAGGCGCCCGCATGGAAGGGATTGAGGCGTCCGCCTCACAGCCAGTAAGTTCCTCCTCCGTTGAATCCATCCCCAATTCCTCTGTTGAATCCATCCCCAATTCCTCCTACATCAGAAAACCAAATTACAAAACTGATACATAATCGAATTGCAATTTGCCCCCTCCATAATTCCATACAATTTACAAAGGCCTCCCCGAAATGATATAATTACTTATTTGCCCTTGTGCTCATCATTATCTATAGTATAATTACAAAGGCCTCCACTTGATTTTAGGGTTTGCTATAAATGTTAAGAATGTTGCTTTGCCTGTATTTTTTTGAAACTACCTTTAAATTATTACATCATCTAGAGATTGGACTTTGGGATTGAATGAAATGGAAAAAAGAGGGAATATTCCTTCGGATGGTGGGAGTAGTTTGTATTCTTCATCTTGAAATTGAGCACGTCGCGATACTACATCAGTTTTCTTACATATTTTATTGCCCAATGTACAATTTAACTTTTGTCTGTTTTCAGGATTAAAATAATCAGTTGATTTTAGTTTTTGTGTGGTTTCTTGCTGTAAAATGCAAATGAGTAAATCGAATGAATGTTGTAACTGAAAGGTAGGGTTGCATAAAATTCCCTTACGTTGTTTTTGGCCATCTTATGTAGCTCAAAATCTCTTCTTTCTTTGGATGTCTCTAGTAGTTTATTATGTGTTGTCTCGAGTTCTTTTTTCCTGTACTACTTGTATTTGAGCATTTTAGATTACCATACAACTGTAGAAACTACAGAAATGGAAAATTGGACTTCTCTTGAGTTCAACTTTTGTAATTTGAAAGCTCTAGTAAACTCATGAACATCACATTTACTGCTGAAGTAATTCTCTGTTCTAAATCCCAGTAGTTTTGTTTCTCAAAATATTTTCATTATACTTTGATTAAGTCATCAATTTGTTTGATTCTATCAATAAATCTTGAATAGGCCTTCTGAGTGCTTGCCCAATTTTTCTGGTTTGCCGTCCCTGCTCTATAAATCCTGGAACTTTCCATTAGATTTGGGGTTTGCTGTGGCTCCTTCATCTGGTGTACGTCATTTGAGTCTCAGAGAACTAAAAGGTCAAGGGAAAATTTCAAAAATTAAACGAATGTTTTATTTGTGTGATTTAAATTTCATTTGTTGTTATTGACCAATTGATCTGATCAAGATGATGTATATACACTAGTACCGTAGCAAGCCTAAAATGGAGAGGATTTCAGTGATTGAGATTGCAGAGTTTTTGTTTGTTGGTTCTAATCAGCTGTACAAAGTTCTTATCACCGACTCTGGTTATTGTGAACCAACCCATGCTGCAATCTCATTGGCAATTCTTGGAGTGGAGTGTCCCCATGGCCTTGGTTTTGTGAATTCAGTTTCCTAGTAAGCATACATAAACTATTTACCTTGCTCATGAACTAGGCTGGAGGATGATTAGAGGCGGATATTAAGAGATCAACTAGCACCACACCCACAAGCGTGTCCATAAGCTGTCAATACTAAACTGTCAACATGTTCTATGTACATTGTTCAACTTGCGGTTAGTCAAGAGAGAAAGAGAGAGATGGTTGGAAAGGAGGACAGACTCTCAAGCTGTGTATTAGAAAACGATGTTTTATGCTGATGGGCCATCAAGTTCTAAGTTATTTAAATGAAAATGCTGTGGCATAGTTGTCTCTACCTATGATGCTCGGACTCTCTGGTTTACCCCGCTGGACACTTGTCAATGACACTAAAATCGGAGTGTTCTACACGGGTACGACGGGGTAAACCAAAGAGTCCGAGCATCAGAGGTCTCTACTGTGGTAGATTGAGGCTACCTTTTGGAATACTTTTCATGGCATCAATATATGAAACTAGAGGGAAATCTCTAAATACTCAAAAGTGAAAAATGAAAAGGAAGAAAAATACTTAAATATCTGACCAGTTAAGTATTACTCTCTGGTCGTCTACACGAGTTCATTTCGAACCAGAGAAAAAAATCCAGCATGAGAAAAAAATTCCTGATTGGGTGGTAATGAAATAGAAAAATGGTAACACTGTTCGGTTGTGTAGTTCCTTGTGGTGGTGAGATCAACTACCTCAAATAGGACAATAATTGTGACATTGCGGGGTATTTGCCTAAGCTGTAAGCCTCCCACGTGAGGGTAATCGTTATGGTGATATGGTTCAAGGTGGAGTTAAAGCTTAGAGCATTTAAGTTGAGAGAGAGAGAGTACTTAATGAGGAGGGATGTGGCAATATATACTCCCTCCGTCCCATTTGAAGGTTCACCATTTGAGTTGGGTACAAGAATTAAGAAAAAAGTTGATGGGTTGTGAGTGTAGATAGTTGGGTAGGGGAGAGAAAGTGGAGTAAGTGGGTAATTGTCGTGAGTATGATACGTGAGTCCTATTTCCGTTTTTGGAAAGGTGAACCTTTAAATGGGACAACCATTTGGGAAATAAATAAACTTTCAAATGGAAGGAGGGAGTATAGTTCAATAAAGTAAGGTGGCATCACCAAGTTAGTGGGACAAGTGTCACCTTTTGGCTGGTCCGCTTTGTTGGTAATTGAGATAGTGGAGAGTGAAAAGAAATGATTCGTCATTTACTTCTGTCTGAAGATAACTCCTTGCTGCAGAGCAGTAAGCCTCGTCCATATTGTTATAAAATGCAATGATAAGACGTCTGTTAAGATGACAACTTGCTAAGATGACAACTTGCGAGGAAGTTTCCATTTGGGTGACTTTTATGATGTCGCATGCCAGATAAGTTCATCCTGACCTGTTGGTTCTCAAGGGCGACTTGCTTCTTGCGATTTGAGGGATATTATCACACTTATGCTACTTCCTTCAAATTGCTTATTGGTTCAATGTCTTCATTTGGGGCTATCTGGCTAAGGCAACATGGACCTCTTTTGTGGGCTTTAACCCAACGAGGTGAACCTCTCCCATGGGCCTTGACCCAACGAGGTATTTAGCCCATATTTATGGATTGGACCCAAGTTTGGGCTTGACATATAAGGTGGTTTGTGGTATCTAAATTTCATTGAATGTTTATTAGACAAGGTTGAACTTCCTTGTTAGTTAGAAGGTTGGATCCTTTTCCGGGACACTTAGGTTGTTTAAGTGTAGTATTTTCTAAAAAAGGAAAAACCCATACTATTTTTTCATTTTCAAAGGAAGTTGCTATATTCGCCATTGTGGAGAACTGTCTTTTCATGGTTTATACTTGTCGCCCACCTCGCCTTTTTCGTTGCCTTTGGGGTTTGTCGCCTCTACGCAACAAGGCAGGCGGTGATAGCCTTTTTAGGGGAGGCGTCGCCTATCTCGCCAAAGGCGAGAGGCGTGCAAGGCGTCGCCTTCGGGTAAAGGCGTGAAAGTTTGAAATACTTCTGAACTACGTCGTTTTTTCTTTATTTTTTTAGCGATTTTTATAATTGAGTTGTGCCCTAGCCCCTAGTTGACCAAGTCGACAGATCGAGAAGAGAGAGGAAAGAGGAAAGGTCGGCGAACGTTGGACGATAATCACAATCAACTCCAGTCGACGGCGAGGCTGGTTCTCTTCGATTAAGGTGAGATTTCTATCTCTCCGACGACCGACGACGACGACCTATGCAGTTCAACGACCTGCGAACCTGCTTTTTCTTCTTTTCTACTTGCTCTGTTTTGCACTTCTGTTCAACTTTATCCTCTTTCTTCTCTTTTTTACATTCTTTTATGGCTATATAGCATTAACTCGTTGCCTAATCAGAACACTAAGGGGCTGCGTGATAGCCTGATAAAGACTGGATAGGTAAACAATACCGGATAATGTTGTTTGGTATGATTTTAAAATTTTGAATTAATTAGAAGGCAAGGGGCTTATCCCCTTATTATTTATCCCATAGTAGGGGTTGGTATTATTTATACACGGATCATTAGTACGGGAATAAACAATTATGCTTGTCTTGCTACCAAACGAGCTCTAAGGGTATTTATGTGTAGTACCTACTAAAAGTTTTTTTTCCTAATTTGCAATCTCTCCTCTTCTCCATTCCCCTCATCTTCTTTGACGATCCCATATGTTGATTGATGTTAGCCGACCCCAAATCATTTTGGGACTAGGGCTTTCTTGTTGTTGTTGTTGTACTACTAAAAGGGCTTAAAGTAAACTTCCTTAATCCCCATAATAAACTAAAAAAACTTGAATTTTGCGACAGAGGAACTGGAACTGAGATCTTACAAGATAAAGTGTGAATAAGTCTTCAATATTTGGAGAGTAGTAATTAGGAACTCTTCGTATTCATACTTTCTCTGTTAAGACTAATGTTGGTTCTCTGCTGCAGGATGGGAAGGTTGCACAACTTGAGCATGTTTTTATTCGAGGCAGTAAAGTGAGGTATGTAATAGCTCTGATTTTTTTTTTCGGTGCTCCATTTCAACCAGAATGCACTTTTAACTCATCTGGAATACTATCAGGTTTATGGTTATCCCAGACATGCTTAAGAATGCTCCCATGTTCAAGCGTCTAGAAGCTAGAATCAAGGTATCATTTCCCTCCCTCCGTCCCACTTTACCTTCTTTTCTTCACTTATTCTAATCTGTTTTGATTTTCTGTCTGAAGGGTAATAAAGGGTCATCCCTTGGAGTTGGCCGGGGTCGTGCTGTTGCAATGCGAGCTCGAGTAAGTCCTGCCCCTTCCCTTGTTCATTTTCGTCCTCCCTTTATCAGAATTCTTCTGGGAAGTTTACACACTCACATATATGTATTTCACAACGGACTTGGTACATGAAAATAAATTGATAGGAGGCTGTTTGTCTGTTGAAGGTGATTATAATTTGATAAAAAAAAAATTTGTCTGCTGTATCTCCTCTATACAGAGCAACTGACTACTTGTTATTACCTGTTGTGCAGGCTCAGGCTACTGGCGGCCGTGGAGGCCCTCCTGGCAGGGGAGGCCCACCACCTGTCCGGAGATGATCTATATCTAAAACACTTGTTGCTTTTGCCTCTGAATCAAACATCTTATGCGGAACTGCTAGAGAGTAGTTAGTATGTCCAGATTTCTAATCTTGTAACCGAATACGCGGGCGTAGAACAATCATAATAGCTTTCTTCATGTGGACCCCCTAGATAGCTGGGAATGTAATGAATTAAGATTATCCAATTTGTACCGTTGATTTGGCACCCCTTGTTATGATGATCAATGAGCACACATCAATAGAGAAACAAGCCTCTTCTATCCTTTTTATTTTATTTCTTGTACCACAATTAATTTTACAGATTTACTGTACATGCTTTTTTTTTTATATTGACATTATCAACTTGTACCACAATTCAATTGATTTAACAGTTGCCACAGTTGATTAAACAATTTAGATGTCTCTATACCACAGTTGATTTAATAGTTTAAATGACAGCCCTAGCCCAAATGATTGGAATTTTTTTCCAAAATGACACCGTTTCAAAAAGTATTTCCCAAAATGTCACACTTTTAAAAGTATTGACCAGAATAGCCTAGTTTTTAGAATTCACGGTTGGCAACTGCGTTTTCATTAATGAATTCGCAGTTGGCAACCGCGGGTTTATAATTTTTCTAATTTTTTTTTTTTAAACGCGGTTGGCAATTGCGAATTCATTTTTTAAAACGCAGTTGCCAATCACGAATTGTAAAAACTAGGCTATTCTGGTCAATACTTTTAAAAGTGTGACATTTTGGAATTTTATTTTTGAAACAATGTCATTTTGAGAAAAAGTTCCAAATGATTGTAAGTCGTTTGATTTCATCAATGGTGCATGTCAGCCTTAATGATTGTAATAGTGCATGTCAGC
Organism: Adenophora triphylla var. japonica; assembly: GCA_022495995.1. Taxonomy (NCBI): domain Eukaryota; kingdom Viridiplantae; phylum Streptophyta; class Magnoliopsida; order Asterales; family Campanulaceae; genus Adenophora; species Adenophora triphylla. The sequence continues at coordinate 9,697 of JAFEMH010006983.1, forward strand.
CTTAATGATTGTAAGTCGTCTCATCGAGAGTGATGAATGACTCGGCCTTTATGATTGTAAGTCGTTTGATTTCATCAATAATGATGTCAGCCCTAATGAATGTAAGAAAATTGGTCTTTTGTGAGGAAGCCTAGTGGTAAAAGAGAAGTACAAAAATGATCAAAATTAAAATGAGACAGGATTAATCTACCTTCAGTCCTTTTATTTTTAAGGTATTGAAACTTTACACAAGTAGAAAAAAATGTAGGGGAACAAAGTTGCTAAGCTTAGACGTGGATGACATCACGATGTCATTATAAGCCGTTAGATCACTAGTGGTACAGGAAAACTGGTCTTGAGGACCTAAGGATATTTGCAGGCAACATGCATTCTGTGTAATGTGGTTAAAGAGAGTACAATGTTGTGTACTTTGATCAAAATCAAACTGAGACAGGCTTAATCCATCTTCAGTCTTTTTATTTTTACATTACCGAAACTTTATACAAATAAAGAAAAACATTCATTAAACAAAAATGTGGGGGAATAAACAAAAACTTATTAGGCATACAGATTAGCGGAAGTAACCATAGAGTTCCAAGAAGCAGATGCCGAGAGTCCAAGGATTACTGTCCTCCGCGGTGGGACCCGTCAACATAACTCTGAAGTACCTAAATGGAAGAAGAGCATTGGGACCAAGAACAGGCCATGATGCAAACTGTCCAGGCTTGCTCATTGTCTGATCATTTTCGTGCACCCTTAAGTTAGTCCAGTTCCTCCCATCTGAAGAACCCTGAAATGAATGGATTAGATTTGTTCATTATTTAACTATAACATATGTCAAAAATCTCGTGTTAAGATGAACAAGTTGGTAAAAGTTTACCTGGAGGTTCCAACATCTTGGGAAAGCCCTTGATCCGTCTTGTCTCAATGTGTAATAGTTGCACATTAACTGCAGTTATCATATTTAGATTAGCTGGGGACTAATAGGGACAATGATATGTAAATTTTATTTTGAAAAATAATTTTTCCCTTCACGCTACATAAGGAGGGGTGGCCTTATTGTCATTACATACTCCCCTTCCAAGATACTTGAACCCGAAACTAGTGGCGAAGCCAATTTTTTTTTGCTAAGAGGTCAGGCTTGCTTGGGGGATAAAAATTACATTTATCATAAATCGAGGAGGTCAAAATGATAACATAGTACAAATTTTACCATAAATAAAGGAGGTCAAAATTGACAAAAATGTTAAATTTTTAGTGCACTTTAAAAATTTAAGGTGCTAAAATGAGGATTACAAATAGCTAAGCGGATCAAGTGACGCCATTGCTCTAGCAATGGCGGAGAGGAGCCAATTTTTTTTCTAAAGGGGGATAAAATCATTTTCACTAATTACAAGAGGGCAAAAAGAAGTAGTGCATTTTTTTCTTTATACAAACGGGGTAAGTTTCAATAAATTGCATTAACACCCCCCCCCCCAAAAAAAAATAATACTAGTAATAAATAAAAAAAATCTTACCAAAATTTGCACTAGTAATTTTTTTAATCAAATGGGGGCAATTGCCCCCATCAGTCCCTACGTAGCTCCACCAGTGGCTCTAGGGTCACTTTGCCACTGTCTGAATCAAACCACATGCAGTGCTAAATCTTTTCCACTATGCCAATCTCTGGTCTCTGATATGTGTTTTCTAAAACAATCCAATTGTAAATTATTCTGGCAGACCCAGATTTTGGTCTGATCCTACTTTCTCAAATAAAACCCATGTTAGCAAAAGAAATGAAATGGTATACTCTAAGAAGCATATGAACCCTTTCTAAACCCAGCTCATCGACCAGGAGGAACGGAGTAATAAAGATTAGAAGGCCATCCGCACACAGGCAGAGCAATTCAACTTTGAATTTCCCCGACCATCCATTTTTGTCCAGATATAGTTACCTATCTAGATGTTAATACGTTGATATTTAAGTTTACAAAGGAGTTAGATAGCTGTATACATATATTCAACACGAGCAAAACTAAGTTGAGATGCAAACCTGGTGATCTTGGCCAATGTCAACCATCCACCATGCACTGCTCTTCCCCTCCTCGTTTCGTCGTCCTGCAAATGACATTCCCTGAGCACAAGAACCTTGTCAAGAGTGGTTCAAAAGCATCTGTAATACAAGAACTTGAAAAATACTAATATCCACAGTTTATACCTGGTATGTTCTTGAGACCAAAACCTTTGGATCAGTATTTCTTGAAATAGGACTGCTGGCAGTTATAGTAATTTTCTGAAGAAAAAAAAAACAGCATGAGTGGAACAGATCAATTTACTAGGGGGTGTGGGAGGGAGAGAGAGAGAGAGAGAGAGAGATTGGTAGAAGAATTTACCTTAGCTAGAACAGGATTTACCCATTGGTGTTGCCCATAAAGATGTGCCTGCAAAGTACAGAACTCCATTGCTGTCTCCATCGCATATGTACTGGAGCTCTTTAAAACTAGATCGCCTATGTTGAAACCTTGAAGTAAAACAAGGAACAAAAACTTAAATCAACTTTTGTCTTTAGAATATACAGTGCGAAATGTTTCCCTTACCAACAACTCACGTGCGATGCCATACAAATTTTGTGATCCAAAAACCCTGATTGATTTATAAAGAAGAGCATTATATTATGGAAAAAGTAAGGCTTAATGCACGTCATTGATCCCCGAAGTTGCAACAGGGCCTCAAATTGTTACATTTTTAGTTCTTGTCAGGTAACTAGCTTGATGGTTGAGGAAAAAGAAACATAAATTCTTCAGTTAAATGCGATCTCTAAACCCTTGGACTTTGAGTTCAGGTCATACAATCCAAAATAGAGCATAGATAAGTGCTGAACAAATATACTCCCTCTGTTCAGAAAAATAAAAAATTGTCCCACTTTTCTTTTTGGTTGTCCCAAAAGATAGCCCATTTCTGAACAAAGTATTAATTATATTGCCATTTCAAGACAGTAAAAGCATACAAAGCATCATCCCTAAAAAGTTTGACTTGTCAAATGGGCATAAGGCGGTGCGTTAAGGGCATCATCCCTAAGTGCTGAACAAATATAACTCCTAAAAAGATGTAACTGAACCACACTCAAGGTATACTCCCTCTGTCCCATAATAACGTACCCATTTTGCCATTTAGGGCGTCCCATAATAACTTACCCCTTTCCTAAAATGGCAAAGAATCTTTACTATTCCCCCCACTCATTCTCTCTCCTATTTTACTTTTATACTCACAACACCAATCAACTTACTATTCCCTACCCCACATTCTCTCTCCTACATAACTTTTCATACTCACAACACTTTCTCCATTACCCACTTTCCTTAAATCCCGCGCCGAACAGTAAATGGGTACATTATTATGGGACGGAGGGAGTACATCTTTAGCCGATAAGGGCATAAGGCAATGTGTTAAGGTATACACTACGCAGTGATAACTTCAGATTTTTCCTCATATCTTTTCATTTACTTTTTGTGTCTTTAAGCCACACCTCCACAATCATCGAAATCCCGTAAACTCTCTTGCAAGGCTTGCAAGAACCAGAGATGAGAATATTGAAGACTGAGGCAGTTATCGAATAAAAACGCCCATGCCATAGATATATTTGTCAATCCACTTAAAAACTTTAATTTCAATATCCTTTAACCTTTCTAACTTTAAACAAATACCCAAAAAGGAAAAAAATAGATAACATCCTATCCATCATGACACTTCTTCTGCTAGTTTAACAACATGATTATCCCAAGTTGAGAACTTTTTTATGCATGATTCTAGCAAACAGGTCCACATCAAAAGATGAAACTTTTGATACTTACTTATTATTGTTGTCTGGTCTAGCCAAACCAAGATCCAAGAAACTGATAGCCTCTTTCACCTGGTACGTTATGATAAAAAACAATAAAAAATAACGGAAGAGGCCAAAACAAGATTGTCAAAATACAAGATAAGAAAAAATATGCACAAAGCACCAAGTGCCTCACCAGAAAATTGAACGTAGAAATCTTCCTACACAGGGTGCTGTTCTCCAGCTGTAACAAAATGATAATAAAATGACGGCAATTATTAAGCAACAATCCTGTTCTCGCAAACACAGCAGAAAAACCACCAGATTTACAGCCATTGGTTTTATAGGGTTCGGTCAAACCTTCTTAAGCAGGGAATCTGGAAGCAAGGAGAAGCGCACAAGAGGAAGAAAGGAATTTAAGGACTCGAGCTTCTCTCCAAATATTTGTTCCACTGTTGACTTTAGTATCATCTTATCTACTATCTCCCAAGTATACAATTCCCTTGCTTGCAAGCACCATAATAGCACCGCATTAAGAACCCTTTCTTCAGATGTTACTGTCAAATCAGGATGCTGCAATAACCATGCTTGCTTATAAGACATGCTTACTATATGAACATGAAAGCAGAGTGGTTTTCAAAAAACAAAAATCTACAATGATACATATATTAAAATTTTATAGACGACAAGCACTCTATGCATCATTCTTATGCTATGAACAAGCTTCTATACCGATGGCGAATCAACATAGAGCTAATAGTGGTCATTTGGCCCCCTTGGTTTTGAAGTTGTCATTTTTACCACCTTTAAATTTAAGAAAATGATATTTTTATCACAATAGTGAAAATATTTTTTGCAATTTTGACCCCCTTTAATTTAGAAAAAAAATACCACAATATTACAATTTTGACTCCCTTCCAGTGAAATTCTGGTTTTGCCACTGTTCATTACCATCGAACACTTAAAAGGAGAAAGTGTGTGATAATTTAATCAACCACATAACAGCTAAACTAAGAACCCACCTGAAGAATTTTGCTAAAAGTTGACTCATCAAGTGAGACAAAGTCAATACTTGCAGTTGTACAGTAATCAAAATGTGTTGCAAACTTCCTTTCGCATGTTTCTTTGATTAGTTTACAGGACGGGATGGAGGAAATCACTTGTAGAATTGGGCACACAGTGTCCTGCAACAAAGTTCAACAGTCAGCTAACTGACCAACAACCCAAATAGTTTGCCAAAGTGTCTGCTTCTCGTCCATTTAAACTTGTTCATAATAGAAAAAACTCTGGTTGTAAGACTTCATCCAATAGGCAAATATCCGTCCCTGCATATAATTTGCAGATGAAAAAAATGTCAATACATAATATTTCATTATCATAAACCAGTCTCTTTCTTTTCACTATTCCGAATCCGCAACTCCCCGTCCTTTTATTTCTAGTCAAAGAACTTCCACTTCAAAGTTAAAAACATTGACAACCACATAGTAAATAATGAAGTAAAATAACAAGATGAGAGTAACTAAAACTACCTCCGAGAGGCACTCTAGAAGTGTTTTGCAACATTCTTGATGTAGGAGAGTAACCCCAAACTGATCTGACAATAAAAGAAGCTGGAGCAACAAGATACCAATATCCATTGCATCTACGGTACTGAGTTCCCCAGTATGCATGAATTCGAGCATAATCTGTAGGGGAAATATAGGGTCTTGATCTTGATACTGAGGCCGGATATGTGATTGAATCGTGTATAATCCACTTTCCGAATAAAGTATTTCGACCCTTATTGCCTGGGTTACACGAAATCTTTATTGGGATAAGACAATCACGCAATTTGTTTTCTAGGCAAAGAGAACAAATCAAAACCTTGAGAATTGTTTGCTTTCGTTATATTGTTGTAATTCACTCTTGTGTTTTTCATGTCTGTACAACTGAGATCAATCCCTGTATATATACAGATGGAGAGGTATGAGTTAAAAGGTATAACCAAAAGACATGATTTTAGCCAAGAGATGTGACTATTCAGTTTGAACTGGCACCTGTTCAGGAACTGCTCGGCCGAGTCAAGGGACTCGCTCGGCCGAGCACACATGTCTAATGAGATTCTGCCAAGCTGCACGGCCGTGTCTTATGAACTGCACGGCCGTGTTGTTCATACTGCTCGGCCGAGCAAGGCATATGCCTCGGCCGAGCAAGGCTGTCCAGAAACTTGGACAATCTGCCATGCTCTGCTCGGCCGAGTCAAGGACTCTGCTCGGCCGAGCACATCAGCAAAATGTGCTACCCTTTAACTTTTACTTCTTTATCGAGGTTGACTTCGTTTTAGCTCAAACGAGTGTGTACTCCACACTTTCCCTTACTCGTATCCGAGTCTAATACGAATCACATTGATCTCTTAGTAAATCACCATTACAATAAAACAAGTTGATGACACTAAAATCACCAACAAATCCCCTCCATTTTAGTGTAATCCTTTGATTTACTAAACTTTATAAATAACGAAACAAACGAATGCATAAATGAAAATGTCTTGCGATTGAATTTTCATCTTAGTATAATACACATTTCAAATACTCGAGAATCGGGGTGTCGTAACGATTGAACCCGTCAACTCATATGAATACCTGAAGATACTATACACATAAGTTCAGTACAATTCTCTTTGTTTAATCTTGACACTATTTCAAGCCATGTGTCCATATCCAATAGTGAACATATAGGAAGCCAAGTCCTAGCTTCTTGAAGCGGCAAAACTTCATGTCCACATAGGTAGTTCCTTTTAATCTTGCACCTGCATTTGCAATTTTTCAAAGGAACTATTAAGAAGATATTCTTCAACCTAACCTTTACTTGCAGGTCTGAACACATACTTTGGGAAAGATAATAACATGTGTTCCAATCTCCAACTGCGAGCTTTCCACATTGAATTCAAGCTTTCTAACGTTGTATTAGAAGGGAATTGGGTATCTCACAATTAGAGGATTAAATGGACTTTAATCCCATCCCCATTGCAGACTTATTTACCAAGTCTCTGGCTAACCCCTTCGTCAAGTGGTCAGCCAAATTTTGTTGCGACCGAACAAACTCAACTGATATCACACCATTCATGATTAACTCCCGAATCATACTATGTCTGACACCCAAGTGTCTAGACTTGCCATTATAAATCTGACTATAGGCCTTAGCCAAGGTGGCGGCACTATCACAATGGATAGACATTTGTGATATCGGTTTTGGCCATAATGGAATCTCATATATCAAGTTCCGAAGCCACTCCGCTTCTTTTCCAGCAGCAGCCAATGCTACAAACTCAGATTCCATTGTAGAATGTGTAATACATGTCTGCTTTTTGGAAGCCCAAGAAATGGCACCTCCTCCAAGCAAGAACACCCAACCACTCGTAGAAGATGAATCTTCTTGGTTGATCCAACTAGCATCTGTGTAACCTTCTAATATAGAAGGTTGTCCACTATAACATAAACCATAGTCCATAGTACCTTTTAAGTACTTGAACACCCTTGTTATAGCATGCCAATGCTGTCTACTAGGATTACTAGTAAACCTGCTCAATCGTCCAACTGCATAAGCAATATCAGGTCGAGTGCCCGTCATAGCATACATAAAACTGCCTATGGCTTTTGAGTATTCGAGCTGTGACACAGGTTCACCAGTGTTTGATACAAGTTTCTCAGTAGGATCCATGGGAGTACTAACTTTAGAACAATTATCACAATTAAACCTCTTGAGAATTTTCTCAATATAATGAGATTGTGAAATTGCAATCCCCTTGTTCATCCGTTTAATCTTTATACCAAGAATTACATCAGCTTCTCCCATGTCCTTCATAGAAAACTTTGATGACAAAAACTTCTTAGTTTTATCAACTACATTTTGGTCAGTGCCAAAAATCAACATGTCATCTACATATAGACAGATGATTACACCTTTACCGGATTCATCAAATCTGCTATATACACATTTGTCAGACTGATTTAATACAAAACCATTCGACAAAACAACCTCATCAAATTTTTGATGCCACTGCTTAGGTGCTTGCTTCAGCCCATACAATGATTTAATTAACTTACATACCTTATGCTCATTACCTGGCATAACAAGTCCTTTAGGTTGCTTCATATACACTTCTTCTTCCAAATCACCATTTAAGAATGCTGTTTTGACATCCATTTGATGGATCAATAGATTTTGAATAGCTGCCAAAGCTATCAGAAATCTAATAGTAGTGATACGAGCAACCGGTGCATAGGTATCGAAGTAATCGATCCCTTCCTTTTGTCTAAAGCCTTGGATTACCAATCGAGCTTTAAACTTGTCGATAGTTTCATCGACTTTCATCTTCTTTTTGAAGATCCATTTGCACCCCAAAGGTTTACAGCCTGGTGGTAAATCAGACAAGACCCATGTATTATTTTCCATAATAGAACTAATCTCATCATCGATTGCTTCTTTCCAAAAACCAGCATCTCGAGATTGTATTGCTTCATCATAGGTTCTTGGATCCTCCTCCATACTATAACAGTAAGAGTATTGAGATTTAATTTGATCTCTTGATCCCATAACTAAATATAGTTGAAAATCAGAACCATATGATTTAGCTTTCCTTACTCTTTTACTTTTACGAGGTTCGGGTGTCTCACTTGGTACATCAATTGAATGATCATCCCTTTGAGATTCAAATTTACATTGGTATAATATCCTTGGGTCTAGGTATTGAAGAGAAACGATTCTCATCAAAGATTGCATCTCTTGATTCTATAATTGTGTTAATAGAAATGAATTCATTAGGTTCTATAACATAAAACCTATATGCCTTGGAATGCTCAGCATATCCAACAAAGATGCAATCAATACCTTTTTCTCCCAACTTTTTCCTTTTAGGATCCGGGAGCCTAACCACGGCCCTACAACCCCAAACTCGCAAAAATGTCAAGTTTGGTCGTTTCTTATACCAAAGCTCATATGGGGTAATTTTGTTCCTTTTATTAGGAACTCTATTCAATAGATGACAAGCCGTTAACATGGCTTCACCCCAAAACCCGTCACTCAAGCCCGAGTAAGACAACATGGCGTTAACCATTTCTTCAAGAGTTCTATTCTTCCTTTCAGCCACACCATTTTGTTGTGGTACATAAGGAGCCGTAGTCTCATGAATTATCCCTACGGATTGGAAATATTTAGGATCATAATATTCACCACCTCTATCCGTGCGTAAGGTTTTAATCAAGCCATTTAATTGAAGTTCAACTTCGGTTTTATAAATTTTAAATTTATCTAGGGCTTCATCTTTTGCATGCAGCAAATAAATATAGCAAAACCTAGAAGCATCATCTATAAAAGTGACAATATACTTTTTATTGCCTAAAGATGGAGTTGCATGAAAATCACATAAATCACTATGTATCAATTCAAGTTTTACAGAATTCCTTGTAACACTTTTAAAAGGTTTCCTAGTGATTTTTGTTAACATGCAAGTATTACACCTTTCCGTATTATTATCAATAACAGAATCAAACCATCTTTGGACATTTCAAGCATTCTTTTATAGTGCACATGTCCTAACCGAGCATGCCATAATGAGGAATTAACAACAACAGAGGAAGTCATATAAACGTAACTAGAGTTAACGAAATTTTATTTAAATTCAACATGAACAGTCCAGTGTTATAATAACCAAATCCTACAAATACACCAGACTTCGATAAGATATACTTATCGGATTCATACACTTGTTTATATCCACATTTGTTCAAGACATGACCAGAAATTAAATTCTTACGAAGTTTAGGTACATATAAAACATTAAACAAAGAAATAGTTTTTCCCGAACTAAATTCCAACACCACACTTCCTCTTCCTTGAATAGGAGCGGAATGGTCATCACCCATGTAAAGGACAGATCCGTCTTCCATTGGTTCGTATGACTTAAACCAACAACGATCCTTACAAACATGAGTTGTGGCACCGGAATCAATCCACCACGCAATAGCATCATCACGCACATAAAATGCCTCGTAAATTAGTGAAACGAAATTTTTAATAAATCTGCTCCAACTATGTATTAAAAATCGACCTTGGTTTTGAGAATGGTCCTTAGACCCCTTTCCCGAACCACTTGTGCTTGCGCCTTTCTTGTTGTTTCCAACACGACAATCCTTCTTAAAGTGACCAGTTTTGCCACACTTCCAACATGCCAATTTAGGCTTCTTGTTGGGACCAGAACCATTGTCATTGAAACTACATTTCTTTCCTTTGTTTTTATTGTTTCCACCCTCATCAATCATATTGACCGAGGGTCTAGCAACTTCCTTTCCTTTGCCTTTGTCATCCTCTTGCGCCCTAAGAGATTCCTCTATGCGCAAGTGACTACCAAGTTGAACCAAAGACAGATCGTCTTTACCATGTTTCAAAGTGTGTTTGAAATCCTTCCAGGAGGGAGGCAACTTATCAATCACACTTGAAACTGATATTGACTCATCCATCTTCAACCCATGTTGTGTATATTGTCCAAGGATTCTAAGGAGTTCATTGAATTGTTCCATGACAGGTCTTGAATCGACCATCTTGTAATTATTAAAATTACTCACAAGAAACTTCTTACTAGAAGCATCCTCTGCCATGTACTTGGATTCAAGAGAATCTCATAACTCTTTAGCAGATTCTTCATTTTGATAAATGTCAAAGAGAGAATCAGACATACCGTTTAATATGTGTCCTCTGCAGATGTAGTCGTCGTTCTCCCACTTTGATCTACGTCTGATTGCCTCCAAGTTGTCATCTTCAAGCAATTCCGGAATAGGGGTAGAAAGAACATACACCACCTTTAAAGTTGTTAAAAGGAAGTGCATCTTCTTCTGCCAACGCCGGAAATCTTGTCCTTCAAATTTGTCTAGCTTCCCAAACTTGTTCGTCATCTCCTTCAAAGTACTTCCACCAGCCATGAGTATCACCAAATACTTTATTCGTTTGTAGGGGAAATATAGGGTATTGATCTTGATACTGAGGCCGGATATGTGATTGAATCGTGTATAATCCACTTTCCGAATAAAGTATTTCGACCCTTATTGCCTGGGTTACACGAAATCTTTATTGGGATAAGACAATCACGCAATTTGTTTTCTAGGCAAAGAGAACAAATCAAAACCTTGAGAATTGTTTGCTTTCGTTATATTGTTGTAATTCACTCTTGTGTTTTTCATGTCTGTACAACTGAGATCAATCCTCGTATATATACGTATGGAGAGGTATGAGTTAAAAGGTATAACCAAAAGACATGATTTTAGCCAAGAGATGTGACTATTCAGTTTGAACTGGCACCTGTTCAGTAACTGCTCGGCCGAGTCAAGGGACTCGCTCGGCCGAGCACACATGTCTAATGAAATTTCGCCCAAGCTGCACGGCCGTGTCTTATGAACCGCACGGCCGTGTTGTTCATACCGCTCGGCCGAGCAAGGCATATGCCTCGGCCGAGCAAGGCCGTCCGTAAACTTGGACAATACGCCATGCTCTGCTCGGCCGAGTCAAGGACTCACGCTCGGCCGAGCACATCAGCAAAATGTGCTACCCTTTAACTTTTACTTCTTTATCGAGGTTGACTTCGTTTTAGCTCAAACGAGTGTGTACTCCACACTTTCCCTTACTCGTATCCGAGTCTAATACGAATCACATTGATCTCTTAGTAAATCACCATTACAATAAAACAAGTTGATGACACTAAAATCACCAACATAATCTTGAATGCTTCAGGTGAGATTTCTTTCAAGCAAACCTCTGAGGAAATGCTTTCACTCATTCCATTTGTGAACATCTGCCAGTTCAATAAATTTGTTTTAATAATCATGTCACAAAATAATTAAATAATCTATGCCTGGTAAAATGCAATGCCTACATAACCTATCTCATAGATCAATTGCTCAAACAATAGACCAAGAAGAAGTGGCGAAGCCAGAATATTGGAGGAAGAGGGTCAAAATATGCATATTATTATTTTTCTTTAAGAAGGGGTTAAATTTAAAATATAGTAAACCTTTTATTTTGGAAGAAGGGGGTCAAATTGTAGATTATTTATAATTTAGGCTTATATTTGCAACAAAAATGAAAAATTGAACACTAGTAAAAAAAAATTTACAAATCATGGGGGTCAGATGACCCCCTTCCCTTCAAGGTGCCTTCGCCAGATGCAAACTGTCCAGGTTTGGTGTTTCGGTCTAGCGGTCTCAAACCGTAGTTTGATTTGGTTCGGTCTGGAAAGTCATACCACAAACCAAACCGAACAATGCTTTGCCAATTTTTGAGACCGAACCAAACCATTCATGATTGAAAATCGAACCATACTGCATGGTTTGATTCGGTTCGATCTCAAATCGTGGTTTGAACCGAACCGCTTGCACCCCTAGTTTCCATAAGGGCAAATTGCAATTTGGTTACCTATGTTTGTGTTAATGTTGCATTTTGGTTCTCAATATTGAAAAAGTTGCAATTTGATTCCTAATATTGACATTTTGTTGCTAATTGGTGTAAAAATTAACGAAATATTAGTTTTTTTACAAAATCCAAGTCACATGAACTTGAATTTGTAAGAGTTATAATGATCATTTCATATTTATTTCAAACCTAACACCACCGACCACTACCACTATTAGCACTATAGTCACCACCACTCACTATTTTACATGTTTTTTTAATTAATTTTTATTTTTGGATCATTTTTTTCATTAACCAAGTGTTATAAAGCTACATCATTTTGATGTTAAAAAATAATGTCTTCATTTTCCCCCTGCGAAATGATTAGCATGCCCTTTAAAAAGTTATTTACATGACAAATGACTTTAATTTCGTTAAAAAATTAACAATTTGTTAGTTTTTATAACAATTTACAACAAAATGTCAATGTTAGAAATCGACGTGCAACTTTTTCAACGTTGAAAACCAAATTACAAAACTGATACATAATCGAATTGCAATTTGCCCCCTCCATAATTCCATACAATTTACAAAGGCCTCCCCGAAATTATATAATTACTTATTTGCCCTCGTGCTCATCATTATATTGAAAAATCGAGGACCCGTCTCACCTCAACACACAATTGGGTTTAGCCCCATTTTAGGGTTGAGAATTGTTATTCGCCCCCGCATTATTACTCAATACCCCAGCAATAATATTATAACTAAAATGCCATTAAGGGAAATGACAATATTAACCTTTTCACATCCCACCACCCATCAGTCAGCCCCACCACCATGCCTCCTACTCCGGTCATCGTCACCATGCCTCCTACTCCGGTCATCGTCACCATTATCAGATTCCGCCAACCTTCTTATATTTGATGGAGTGTTTTTCAACATGTCGAGGGAGATTTGTTCAGCCTGCAATGAACCAAACAGTGTCCGTGAACCGATGCCACGAGACTCCCTTCAAATGCCCAATTACTTCCCACGGAGCTAGCCATATTGTCAAAGGGCATATTCCAAACACAGATTTTGATTCGGTCAAATAATCAAACAGTGGTGTGCGGTCCCAATCTTAACAGCATTAGACAACAATTGTGGGTCATCTCGAACAAATTACAATAGTGGGTAACCTACCAATTCAAGCAACAGCAACTTTACCAAGGAAAAGGGCAAGAATCAAATCAATCCAAACCCACTTTAAGGAGACTAACAGATTTGAACAGGGTAATGCGGGGATCACGTAATTTCCAGGGAAAATGCAAGCTTTTTAATTTCATGAATTGGGTTTTTGGGAGAAAGATTGCGGCGGGCTTCAATGTGGTGCCGGAATGTTTGTACTTTTCAAGAACCCTAATTTTGTGTGTGGGAAGAGAGAGATAGTGAAGGTAGAAAGAAAGGGGTAAAATGGAAATAATGGTGGTACATATAATGTTGAATGTCTATTTTTCCTTGTATACTTAGCAATGCGGGGGTATTGAGTATTGATGCGGGGGCGAATAACAATTCTCTTTAGGGTTTTGCAGATCAAACCCGACAGAGAAAGAAAGAGAAAAGGGACGACACCCCATTAACAAGTATGAGCAGGAGCTTAGGAATTCCGGTGAAGCTTCTACACGAGGCCGCCGGACACATAGTTACGGTGGAGCTGAAGAGCGGTGAGCATTATAGAGGAAGCATGATTGAGTGTGAAGGTAACTGGAACTGTCAACTCGAAAACATCACCTTCACCGCTAAGGTTTGTGCTTTACACAAACCATTTGAATTATTACATTTTTTTTTGTTTCGTTATTGATTTTGTTAATACTACTTTTGTTAAACCCTCGATTGAGTTAATACCCAGAAAAAAAATTCGTCAATCGTTTGCCCTACCTTTGATGGAAATTGACGTTGGAATTTTGGGCTGTGTTCAATGATGACTCCTTCACTTGATTTTAGGGTTTGCTATTGTTAAGAACAAAAAGAGTAGAAGAAGGAGAAGAGAGAAGACAGGAGGTTGGGATAATATTTTCTTAATAATCCATACCGAAAAGAAACAATAACATTAAAAAGGAATTGAAATAACCACCCACCAACACACGAACCCCACTACTTGGGTAGTTGTTTGAGGAGGGAACTACCTACCTAAACAAAAGTAATAACATAAACTAACACAAACCAACTACTAGACTTATTGGTGTTGCATGGGCTGGTCTTGCAGTGACCAAGTGACCACATCATTCCTCCCCACTTGCAGCATCCTTATCCGCAAGGATGAAGTCTGGGTAGGACCTGACGGAACGCCTCTCGTTCTCCCAGGTTGCATCTTCCTCCATTTGCTATGGTCACCTGAAATTTTTTTTCCTTGCTAATTATCAACCCAAATCGCCTAACAATGGCCTGATCGATGAAATTGTGTGTGCTTCCCCCGTCAATGAGAACCGTAACCCACGAGCTGTGTAGTCGACCTAGAACACGGAGAGTTCGCAGGTGAGAGGCCCTGGTCATAGCATGAAAAGAAACCTAAGGTGCGGCTTCCATAGGCTCGGACTGTTCCACCACTTCCTCACTGTCAACCGGATCATGAGGCTGGTCTAGCTCCACTGAGGTCGTGTATTCCATCATAAATAATTGAGGATTGAGGCATCGATGGCCGACGCCGAACTTTTCATCGCAGTAGTAACACAAACCTTTGTTGCGCCTCTCACGTGCTTCCTGGGGAGAAAGCCGATGGAAGCTGGATGCCACGACTGGACTTTGACGTGCTGCTGGAGACGGACCCAGTAGTCCTGGAGAAATGCTGGATGCTACTTTACTCGAGGAAGGCAGACGCTGAGGAACAGGAGCACTTCGCTGCAGTTGGTTGCGTTCTTCGACCAATCTTGCAACCCCAATGGCATCCGACAATGTCTTGGGTTGCTTGATTTTAACATCCAAGCGAACCTCATCCTTCAACCCCGCAATGAAGCAACCCACAAGGAATGACTCAGGCAAGCCATCAACTCACTGGGACAAAGCTTCGAAGGCTTCTTGATAGACTGTGATGGTCGTGAGCTGTCGTAAACGGGTCAGGGCCTCGGACGGATCCTCATACTCTGTCGGACCAAAACAAGCAAGAACTGCTCGGGTAAATTCGTGCCACCGCTGCGGTCCCCAAAACTTCATGTACCAACGATGCCATTGTAGAGTCGTGCCCTCCAAATGAAAGGAAGCTACTGAACCTGCTATTTCGGGTTGATAGACCTAAATTCGAAGTACTGCTTCGCTTTATAGATCCATCCGTTAGGATCTTCTCCATTGAATTTCGGAAACATGAGCTTCAGATTATCGTGACCGGGTTCCTTACCTTTACACACAACCGATGTGGTAGCCTCTTCAGCGTTACCAAAAGGGTTGATGTCAGGATTAAGGTTGGTGCGAGAAACTTGCAACTTCTGCAACTCTGTCAACACCGTTTGAAGAGTTGAATGAATTTGGTCGAAGGTGGACTCATGCCTAGCCAACGCTTCACTGACCTCATTCCGGAATTCGGCATTAGACTTGTTACGAGTATCCATCGTAACCTGGCTCTGATACCAATGTTAAGAACAAAAAGAGTAGAAGAAGGAGAAGAGAGAAGACAGGAGGTTGGGATAATATTTTCTTAATAATCCATACCGAAAAGAAACAAGAACATTAAAAAGGAATTTAAATAACCACCCACCAACACACGAACCCCACTACTTGGGTAGTTGTTTGAGGAGGGAACTACCTAACTAAACAAAAGGAATAACATAAACTAACACAAACCAACTACTAGACTTATTGATGTTGCATGGGCTGGTCTTGCAGTGACCAAGTGACCACATCAGCTATAAATGTTAAGAATGTTGCTTTGCCTGTATTTTTTTGAAATTACCTTTAAATTATTACATCATCTAGAGATTGGACTTGGGATTGATTGAAATGGAAAAAAAGAGGGAATATTCCTTCGGATGGTGGGAGTAGTTTGTATTCTTCATCTTGAAATTGAGCACGTCACGATACTACATTAGTTTTCATACATATTTTATTGCCCAATGTACAATTTAACTTTTGTCTGTTTTCAGGATTAAAATAATCAGTTGATTTTAGTTTTTGTGTGGCTTCTTGCAGTAAAATGCAAATGAGTAAATCGAATGAATGTTGTAACTGAAAGGTAGGGTTGCATAAAATTCCCTTATGTTGTTTTTGGCCATCTTATGTAGCTCAAACACTCTTCTTTCTTTGGATGTGTCTAGTAGTTTATTATGTGTTGTCTCGAGTTCTTTTTTCCTGTACTACTTGTATTTGAGCATTTTAGATTACCATACAACTGTGGAAACTACATAAATGGAAAATTGGACTTCTCTTGAGTTCAACTTTTGTAATTTGAAAGCTCTAGTAAACTCATGAACATCACATTTACTGCTGAAGTAATTCTCTATTCTAAATCCCAGTAGTTTTGTTTCTCAAAATATTTTAATTATACTTTGATTAAGTCATCAATTTGTTTGATTCTATCAATAGATCTTGAATAGGCTTTCTGAGTGCTTGCCCAATCTTGGTTTGCCGTCCCTGCTCTATAAATCCTGGAACTTTCCATTAGATTTAGGGTTTGCTGTGGCTCCTTCATCTGGTGTACGTCATTTGAGTTTCAGAGAACTAAAAGGTCAAAGGAAAATTTCAAAAATTAAACGAATGTTTTATTTGTGTTGAAAGGTTCTGTTTACTTTAATCAGATTGAAAGGTTAGGCAGTTAAGGTTTGACAGCTGAGGTGAAATCTTAGCTGTCAGATATTAACTGGTTTTAAAGACAAGGTTTAAATGTGCAGCGGAATAATAAGTGTTGAAATAATGTAAAGACAAGTGAATAGTGTATGTGTGTGTAGATGTGTGTGTGTGTTGTGTGATAATACCAATTGGACACAAGGAATTTTAAGGTGGTTCAGAGTTCACTCCTCCTACGTCCACCCTCACTGTCAACCTTGACAAGTGAGATCAATCCACTTTAATCTAGTTCCCTTTAAGATTTACAAAGGATTGGTTAGGCAAGTTCATTGAACTTCCTCTTCCTAATAAGTACAGTCTATTAGGGATTTTGCTTGTTACGAAGCAAATTACAATATCACTTAAAGTCAGTCTTAAGTGATTTACAACTTTAGTTTATACACCTGAATTCAGTTACAAGTGTCTCAGATTACTTAGAATGTTGGTTGCAGGGTTTGCAGGTGAGGAAGGTTGAAGTAGAGGTTGTAAAGATTGTGGGTATTGGGGCGTTGTCTTCAGTCTTGAGGGTTTCCTTTTATAGGCTGGAATATAGCCGTTGGAGGAGACAAAGGAGTAAATGCAAATGGGTGGAATAGTGTTTGCATTTAGAGCCTTGATGACTGGATAATAACAGGCTGTATTTCTGCAACCATTTTATGTAATCTTCATGGAAATGAGCTGGCAACATCTGTATGGAGAGATTGGGCAAGGCACATCTTGATCATCACAGGAATACTTCATTGCTGCAGATGTTGAAGATCATAGCTGTCAGAGGGTTGAGACCTCTGCTGTTGAGAACCTTAGCTGTCAGGCTAAGTCTTTAGGTTTTGCAGGTTTAGTAGATAGGGATTTGTGATGGATGATTATGTAATGATCCTTTGTACATGAATATATTGATTTATATGATTTGTATTGGTGATTGATCATTACATCATTGCGGTCCAGTTGATAGAAAGGTTGTGCAGAAGAGTCATAGCTATCCAGAGTTTATGAGGTATCTTGGCTGTCAGATAACATAGGATGGGATATGTTTCTTTGTCAAAACCCTTTATAACTATGTGGTTTGCATAGTTAGGTCCTAACAATTTTCCCCTTTTTGGCAAAGTAATATATCTAAATAAAAGATATAACCTGCAAGATACTCATGAATTGAATATACCAATGAAGATAATAACTGATCTTCTTGATTCAATCACAGGAGTTTAAAAACAAACAAATTATCCAAAATAACAATTGTTTTTAAAGCAGGAAAATAAAGGTAGGGTTTAAAAAGACTTATCCAAAAACAAGAAATAATTTTCTAATCAGAAAATTCATCTCTTTCTTTTCTGGATTCAAGGATCTCCTTTCTTTCTGCTAGCAGCACTTTCCTCATCTTGTCATCAACACCTCTGTAATACATCTCATTGTTCCATTCCCAGCACATCTTATCATCATAGGAGAAGGATTGATCTTGCCTTTCCTTGAGAACAGCTTTGGATAGAGGTTCTTCATCATCTCTTAATCTCAGATTACCCCATTTGGGAACCTTCTTTGGTTTTGAGCTTTGACCTCTAGTTCCTGCAAATAGATTAGAAAAGAAGGGGTTTGCTTGCAGAGAGATGAGTTGTTGAGCTTGATGAAGAGGTGGATCTGTGGTGAGAACAGTAGAGGTTGGAAACTGTTGCACTTGCTTCACTGGAGTATCTTCTTCATCATCATTGGACAAAACAACATTGGGAGCAGCACCAGAGGCTCTCTTTCCTAGGTTGACATCTTCTTCCTCAGACTCAACAGCTTTCCCTTTAGATGCTTTTTTATCAGACTTGGATCCAGTTGAGACTTCCAAAATGTGTCTCATTTTGGTTATCATTGACCTAGTGAATTTCTGCATATCTGAGATAGTCACATGGTATGGAGGCACATAGGTTGAAGGGTTAAAGATTGGAGGAAGTTTAGCTTGGAGTGATCTGGTGTTTAGGGGGATGAAAGAAGGAGGTACTGAAGAGGTTGGGGGAAACATAGCTGTCAGGCTTGGCTTTGCAATGATAGCCATGATTATGGATTTATTGAGGCAAGTCCTCCAGTACATCTCTTTGGCAAGTTCAATGCAAAGGGCATAAATCAGGGATGAAGGCATATAGATGCATTCATTGATATTGGATGACAGAAGCTGGGAGAACAAAATTTCCCAATCAATGATGGTAGAAATATCCATGAAGTTTGGTAGTCTGGGGGCCTTATGAAAGAAGGAGTTTGGGAGAGCTGCTCTATAACCTCATGGGCAAAAATAATAAGCCCACATCTATTTCTTGCATGAATCATAATAGCATTCTTGCTCAACAGCCAAGGATTGGGGATTAAACTGGGATTGGCAATCTCAGGGAAATGGGTAATCTCCTTCAATCTTTGGTGGGCAGCCATGATGGAGGGGAAGGAAAAATCAATATCACAATCTAAAATCCAAGGTTCACAAGCTGGGAGGGTTTCAGAATCAGGAGTAGGTTCAGGTGAATCTTGTGTTTCAAAAGTTTCAATAGGTATAGGTTGGGTTTCAGAATCAGGGGTAGGATCAGATGTTTCTTGGGTTTGGACAGGCTCAACAAGTTTGGATTGAGGTTCAGGTTCAGGCATGCTAGCTTTCTTAGCCATATCTCTGGTTTTGATTAAATCCAAGACTTTTTGCACATCTTCCTCAGTCAACAGGGATCTCAAGTAGTGAAGAACAACAGGGAGATACTCAGGATTTCCTTCTAAAGTTAGTCCTTCAGAGGCTTCAAGTACGTTTTCAGGAATGGGAGAAGGATCTGAGGGGCTTGAAATGGGTGAGGAATGACCAGAGAAAGGCATAGCTGTCAGAATGGGAGAATGAGGACCGCTGTTCCCCCTTAACTGAGGCTCATCCTTTTCAGAGCCAGGGCTATTCCCCCTTTCTTTTTCAACACTAGGCTCATTTGGACTAATGTTGGATGGATTGAGATTGAGGATACCTTGAGTTACAGAGTCATGAGGTGAACTGGATTGGTCTTTGGATGAGGATGGTTGAGGAGTATTTGGTTTGAGCTTTTTGGATGGAGGAGCATTTATGTCTGTTTTTTTCTCTTCCTAGAGAAAGTATTGAGAGTAGGAGAGAGGGTAGTAGTTACCTTAGATGGAATTTCAGCAACTGCAGAAACCTTAGCTATCAGAGTGGAGGCATCCATAGCTGTCCCAGATGACTATCCAACCTTAGCTGTTCTCACTTCCATCAGAGACTCAGCAACAGCTCTTCTCATATTTTCATCATACTCACTATCATGACCACCTTCTTCTTCTCCTGCATACTCATCAATATCTCTGAAGATTGGATCAGATTGGGTTTCTTCACTGTCAGCTTTGTCAGCTTGTTGTTCCTCAGCAATCTTCTTTCCTTTGTCAGCTATTTGAGAAGTTTCTTGCTCAGCATCTTGCTCAATCACTTCTTGTGTTTTCTTTCCTTTGGGAAGCTTCTTTTCTTTGGGGAGCTTCTTTCCTTTCCCTGTTTTCTTCATTGTAACTTGACTTATCCTTTTCTTGATCTTGCTTGGAGAGGTCAGTTGATCCCTTTCTTTGATTATGACACCTTTGTCATGCTTTCTCTTGGATCACTTGTCATTGACCATGTTCACTAATGACTTCCATAGCTTCAAATCATTCTCAGTCTTCTCTTTCAGTCTTTGAGAAGCTTTATCAAAGTTTTCAGAGCTGTCCCCAAGCTCTAGCTTTTTCTTACTCTTGAGTCTGAATGTACTCAAGTTGAAGCTTCTGGTTGGCACTAGAGTTGTAGATTCAAGCCACTCATCTTTAAGGGTAGGATTCAACCTTGGAATTAGTTGATGAAGAATCCCACTCATGAATCTGAAATTGTTCATCCTTGGGTTTTGTTTCATTAATTTCCAAGGGGAAGGAGATATGGCCAATTGAAAGTTATGCAGCAATGCAACACTCCAGTTTATCTCCTTGGTCATCAAACTGAGGGCTTGCTTCCATTCATTTGGACTGATTTGGTCAAAGGATGATTGCTTTCCATCAAATCCTTTGATGACAACATCCATTAGGGTTGATTTGAACAAATCAAGGTCTTTCTTTTTTATTGGTTTATCGTGAACCAATTGATAGTTGCAGCTTGGTTTATCAAAGAATCTTTTGTAGAATGGTTCCAAGTTGTTGTCTTTTCTGTCCCAGAGGTTGCTGAGACCTTCATTCTTGATTGGGATGTTGTACACTTTGGACACAACCTTGGGAGTCACATTGATTTCAGTCCCTTCAGTGTTGATTGTTATTGCTCCAGTTAGCTGTCTGTCTCCTTTCATAAAAATTTCTCTGCATAACTTCTCATAGATGGGTGGTTGAGCCTCCATCATGTTGCAGAGATGATTGGATTCCAATAGTTCCTTGATAAGAGCTCCAACCTCATGCTCATAGAATTCTGGTTTGATGAAATACCCATGAGCTTCAGGGTAAGACATTGTTGAGTGAAACAGAGACTTAGGGTTTACGAAAACAGGGGGAATCAAAGAGGGAGTTTAGAGTGGAGAAGTGAGTTTGATTGAGGAGGGGTTAATTTTGCAAGGTTAAATGGTAATTGAGGTGGGAATTTGTGTAGTTCAACGGCTAATACGTGGGTTACTGTAACGGTTAAAAATTGGCATTTAAGAATGTGACTGTTCATGAATAGTGTATTTTGTCCCCCCACTCATTACGTGCTATAACTCCCATGAAACAAGGGAATTAAGGCCGTACAGAGAGGCAAATTTTCAGAGGGAATTATCAGTCCAATAAATGAACAAATGTTAGTGGCAAGTACCCATAATCCTTGATTTTGCATGAATATTAATTCATAGCTGTCAGACCTTGATGACTAGCCAAGGCTATTTTGAGTGATCATTTCAACTATGTTGACTGAAGTAGAAATTGTCTATAAAAGGAAATGTATCAGATTTATAAGTTCATACAATCCAATTCAGTCAATAAGTAAATGGGAAGATTGGTTTCAATGTTCAGTCCTAGCAAAATGGCTAAGACAGCAAAGAAACTGGTTTTTCATAGTCCAAGGGTTGAGGAAACAAGAGAGGAAAGGTTTGAGAGAGAGTTTAGGTCATATCAAATTCAGACAGACAATGCTTTAGAACAGGAAGTGGATCAATTACCAATTGATGATCCACAAAAGGAAGAAGAGTTAAAAGAGAGAGAGATAAGAAGGAAGTTTTGGGAGGAGGAAAGATTAGCTTTATTGGAGGGTGAGAGAAAATGATTAGAGGAGGTAGCAAGGGACAAGGGAAAGGCTAAGGTGGTTTGTGAGGGAAAGGATGATCAGACAGCTAAGCTTAAGCTGTTTGATAGAAGGAAGGAGGGAGAATCAAGTAGACAAGTAGAGGTGGAGAGAGTTTATACACTGGGAGAGCTAGTGAAGCTTGACAGTAAAGGACTGATTAAGGTTGACACTTCTATTGGTCAACCTGATTCCTTAGCTGTCAGGGAGTTCACAGCTGTAACCAGAGATTCTCTCACTCTTGAGTCAAACAGTTCTTGAGGGAACTAGTGATAACTTTGCAGGAGTGCAAAGTTCTCCTTCCAAAGCTTACATGAGACTGTTCTCTCAATTTCTCAAATGTTTGAGTCCAGCTACTATGAATGAGGAAGAAAGTGTGGGTCCTCAATCTAATCAAGCAGTCATTGCTCAGGAGAGTGCTAACACATCATAGACATTCAGCTTTGTCTCTCCATTAAAGGATTATCCTCCTTATGATGCTGTGGAGGAATGGTGGCCAAGAAGGGTGTGTCCTTCTTTACAGTTCTCAACATCAGCCATTGATCCCTTTATGCAGAGGCACCCAGTTTGGTTAGAGAGGTATGGGGAGATGAAGCAGAATGTTTATAGGGCTCCTGATGTTGTCTACAATGAATATGGGTTCATGGAAGAGGATATTTATGATTTGCCAAAGAATAGTTAAGAAGAGAGTTTCTTAGCTGTCAAAGTCCGTGAGGGACATAGCTGTGAAAGAAGGAAGATATTGAGAAGCTTTTGGCAATGGGTGTTTTGTTTTGATGTTTTGAATGACTTACGTGTTTGATGGTAATGCGTTTGGCTTTGAATAAATGAGGTTTTAGTATAAGGAAAAGGTTAGCTGTCAGATCCCACAATGTTGACAACAACCATATGTAATGTTTTTCCTTTTAATGAATAAAGATCTTTACTTTGGCAAGTTAATCATTCCTAACATTGCTCTTAGCTTCTCAAATCTCTTTTCATCCATTGCCTTTGTTAGGATATCAGAGACATTATCCTCAGTGCATACTTTGGCCAAGTTGATATTTCCCTTTTCTACATGATCTCTTATGAAGTGATGCCTAACTTCAATGTGCTTGGTTTTGGAATGTTGGACTGGGTTTTCTGTCATAGCAATGGTACTGGAATTGTCACAAAAGATGGGAATATTTGACATGTCCATCCCAAAGTCTTGGAGTTGACTTTTAAGATAGAGAATTTGAGAACAACACAAACCAGCTGCAATATATTCAGCCTCAGCTGTTGAGGTAGCTACTGAAGTTTGCTTCTTACTTGACCAAGAGATTATTCTTGATCCAATGAATTGGCAACCACCACTTGTGGATTTTCTATCTAGATTGCATCCAGCATAGTCTGAATCAGTGAAGCCAATAAGGGAAAAGGGTGATTCAGAGGGATACCATAGACCATAGTCAGGTGTTCCTTTCAAATATCTCATGATTCTCTTGACAGCTGAGAGATGAGATTCTTTGGGGTTGGCTTGAAATCTTGCACAAAGGCAGACACTAAACATGATATCAGGTCTTGAAGCTGTCACATATAGGAGTGATCCAATGTAGCTTCTATAAAGTGTTGGATTCACACTTTGACCATCAGGATCAGCATGGAGTTTGGTTGTGGTTGACAAAGGAGTTCTAGCAGGGGAAGCAGTTTGCATGTCAAACTTTTTTATCATATCCCTTGTATATTTGGCTTGATTAATGAAGATTCCTTCCTTCATTTGCTTGACTTGAAGTCCTAGGAAGAATGTGAGCTCACCAATCATGCTCATTTCAAATTGATTCTTCATGATTTCACCAAATTCAGTGCACAGGTCTTCATTTGATGAACCAAAGATAATGTCATCAACATAGACTTGGATAAGCAACTGATCTTCTCCATATTTCTTGATAAACAAAGTGTTATCAATATGGCCCTTGGTAAATCCTTTACCAAGAAGGTATTTGGATAGGGTATCATACCAAGCCCTAGGTGCTTGCTTAAGTCCATACAAGGCTTTGTCCAACTTATATACATGGTCTGGGAATTTTGGATGTTCAAAACCAGGAGGTTGAGATACAAAGACTTTTTCATTTAAAATTCCATTTAGGAAGGCACTTTTGACATCCATTTAGAACACTTTCATCTTCTTGAATGAAGCATAGGAAAGAAATAGCCTTATTGCTTCCAGTCTTGCAACAGGTGCAAATGTTTCATCATAGTCAATTCCTTCTTCTTGTCTGTACCCTTGAGCCACTAATCTAGCTTTGTTCCTTACCACCAGACCTTGTTCATTCATCTTATTTCTAAAAACCCATCTTGTCCCAATGACAGTTTGGTTTTTAGGTTTGGGAACAAGCTTCCAAACTTTGTTTCTTTCAAATTGTTCCAGTTCTTCTTCCATTGCTTCAATCCAGTCAGGGTCTTGAAGGGCTTCATTGATCTTCTTGGGTTCAATTTGAGAGATGAAGGCACTCATTAAAGAGTCATAAACAGACATGTTTGGAGGAATATCCATCTTATGTATTGGAAGATCAATAAAAATGTTTTTATTTGGTGGGATGGTATGGGTAATGATTTCAGGTTGAGGAATTGAGGAATTTGTGTTGCAGCAAGGTTGGATGGGGTCATTTTCAAGAGGATTCTGATGGCTGGATGAAGGTTGGCTATTAGGTGCATCATGGCTGTCAGATGCACCTTTGCTGTTGGAAAGGGATTCTTGGCTGTCAGACCCAATGGGTTGTTTATTGATATCTTTGGGCATCATGTAAGGTAGGGATGGTGAATCTTCTTCAGGGATGAGGTTTGAGGGGTCATGCACATGGGATACTTCTGGTAGATTATCTGAATTACCAACAGCTTCATCACAATCACACAATTCAGTGTGGTTTTGGTCATTGTTTTCATCAAAGTCAACATGGATTGATTCTTCCACAACAAGTCTCCTTTTGTTGTAAACTCTGTAGGCTTTGCTGGTATTGGAGTATCCAAGGAAAATTCCTTCATCACTTTTTGATTCAAACTTATCAAGGTTGCTTTTCCCATTGTTATGAATGAAACATCTACTTCCAAAGCCATGAAAGTATGAAATGGTTGGTGTTCTACCATTCCATAGCTCATAGGGAGTCTTGGAGTGAAACTTGTTGATGAGGGTCTTGTTCTGAACATACACAGCAGTGGTGACTGCTTCTCCCCAAAAATACTTAGGAAGGTTGTTCTCTGACAGCATAGTTCTTGCTGCTTCACAAATTGTTCTGTTCTTTCTTTCAGCAACTCCATTTTGCTGAGGGGTTCTAGGACAGAAAAGTTGTGTTCAATCCCTTTTTGGTCACAATATTCTTCAACACCTGTGTTTTCAAATTCCTTGCCATGATCAGATCTAATTTTGATGATGGATGAACCCTTTTGATTTTGAATTTTGTTGAACAGTTTGACTAGCTGTTCCAAGGTTTCCCTTTTGGATTCAAGAAGGATGATCCAAGTAAATCTAGTGTAGTCATCAACTACAACTAGAGAGTATCTCTTACCACCAAGAGACCTTGTTCTGATTGGTCCAAAAAGGTCCATGTGGAGTAATTGAAAGGGTTTTGTGGTATCTAATCTGATTTTGGCAGTGAAGGAGGTTTTCTTTTGCTTTCCACATTGACAGGCTTTGCACAATTTGTCCTTTTTGAAGGGTATTTTGGGTAGGCCTTTTACTAGGTTTGAGTTGGCTAGTTTGGAGATGCTTTTCAGGTTTAGGTGAGCCAATCTTTTGTGCCATAGCCATGACATATCAGATTGACTGAAGGAGAGTAGGCAATGGGCATCTGATGAATCCAAAACTTCCAGGTTTAGACAGTAGAGGTTGCCTTTTCTGATTCCAGTGAGAATTAACTTGTTGTTGACATCTTTGACAGTGTAGTGGTTTTTGGAACATACAACATGATATCCCTTATCACAAATCTGACTAAGGCTAATCAGATTGTGCTTGAGACCCTCTACATAAGACACATTAGTGAAAATAATGTCTTTAGTAACAAGGTTTCCTGATCCTTTGACTTTGGCTTGAGAGTTATCACCAAAAGTTACATTTGGACCATTTTTAGGGACAAATTGTTGCAACCACTCCTTGTTGAAGGTCATGTGCCTGCTGCATCCACTGTCCAAGTACCATGTTCCTTTTCTAGGTTCCTACAAAACAGAAAAATAAATTTATGGTACCCTTTATTCTTTTGGGTCCAAAGGATTAGAATTTCTTTGGTACCCTAGATTTGTTCATTGCCCTCTTTCCAAAATACTGGTTTAGGGCATTGTAGTATCCCATGATTTGCAACATATAGGGTGTAGGAGCAATAGGTTGGGATTGGTTAGGAAACTGGTTGGGAGAAAAGAATTGGTTTTGGTTGTGAAACTGAGTATGGTTTTGGGAGCTGTTTGAGTGAGATGATCTAGGGGAAGTGTTTTGACTTGCATGACTTCTTCCATTTGAGTATGGCCAGTTGGGTCTTTGTTGTTTGGTGTATGAATGGTGGTTGTAGAATCTTTGCTGTCTGGGAGATCTCTGCTGTCCATCATGTCTTGGCTGTCTAGGGAATCTTGGCTGTCTAGGAGATCTCTGCTGTCCAGTTGTCTTGTGCTGGTTTTTCTTCACTTGCTCCTTGATTCCTTTCTTTTGCCAAATGTAATTGCCTTTATTGCCTTTGCTTGCTTGTTTTTCTTTACCTTTGGATTGAATTGGACTGGCAATATGAGTTTCATCAGTGCAAGAGGGGCTAGCTGGAATTGTTTCATCATTGTGGCTGGAGCTAGCTTCATCCATTTTTCCCTTTTTCTTGAGATCTTCCTTGGTTTGAATAGGATAGACATTTTCTTGGGCTTTGACATAGTTCATGCTTTCAAGAACCATCTTGTCAATAGCCCTTTCATCAGTGAGAGGGGTATAGGTTTTCATAGTAGGATTATTGGCTCCAATCCCTGATTTGTCACCTGGGTGTCTTTGGTTGTAGCTAAAAAGGGTCAAGGCTTTTCCAGAATTGTTCCATGATTCAAACTTCTTTCTAAGGGATTCATTTTCCTTTTCAAGGTTGATGTTTATTTGGTTGGTTTCCAGAAGTTTGGAATTCATAGCTGTCAGCTCTTCATTAGCTTTTTCAAGCATAAGGTTTTGAACTTTCAGTCCTTGGTTGGCTCTTTCAAGGTTATCAATGGTTTTACTTTGGGATAGATTATCAGTGAGCAATGAAGCAAAGCTAGTTTGGTGTCTTTTTATTTGAATTAAAAGAGTACTAACTAATTGTTTAAATTCTTCATTATTTAATGAGTTGAACTGAGGTACCTGCTTTAGTTCTTCAGCAACAGCTAAGGCTTCTAGGTCTTCTTCATTGTCTGAATCTTCATCATCTCCAGCCATTAGACATATCATTGCTTCTTTTCCTTCACTTTCAGAGTCACTGAAATCAAGTTCCTCATCACTGAACTTAGATGAGTCAGCAATCAGCACTTGCTCTTTGTTCTTCTCATTCTTCTTCTTTGTGCAGTTGTAACAGCTACATCTTGAACTGTGGATAATCTCCTTGGAGTATGAGAATTTCTTAGCTGTCTGATTGTCTTTGGGTTTCCTTGGTTCAGGGCACTCGGATGAGTAGTGACCAAGCTTCTTACAGTTGAAGCATTCAACTTTCTTTTTATGGCTCTCTTGTTTAGAGGTAGATGGGCTATAGCTTTTCTCAAATGACTTTTTATGTGCTCTCAGGGTATTTCTGACAGCCATGGATATAAGACTTGGAAGGTCTCCTTGGGATAGGTTATTTGAGGGTAGGCTAACTTTCTGAAGGGAATTGAGAACCATGGAATCAATGTCTTGTTGGGTGATGGGTTTATGAGTGGTTTCTTGGGCAGCTAAGGCAAGAGTTTGAGAGATGGAGGGAACTGGTTTAAGTTTTATCATTCCTTCTAGTTCATAAGCTTCAAGCTTTCCAAAGTATTGTTCAACAGTCATGGTGCTCCATTCTGCACCTTCTCTTATTGGTAGGGCTACCTTCTCATATTCTTGAGGAAGGTTGGAATAAATTTTGAGACATAAATCTTGATTCTCAAAAGTTTTTCCATGATCAGCAATGGATCTGACCAGATCTTCAAACCTAGGTTTTGCAGCACTTACTTTTTCACCAGGGTAAAACTTGAAGTTGTCAAGTTGTCTAAGAAGGTTGTATAGGTTTTGTGTTCTGACACTGGTGTGTTTCTGGAATTTTGTATGTATAAGTTCCCATGCAGCCTTTGCAGTTGGCTCTTTGGCAATTTCTTGTGCTAGGGAGTCATTTACACTCTTTTGGAGTATGTTTTTGACTTTAAGATTAGCACTGACTAGTTGCCTTTCTGAGTCCTCCCGAGTGCAGGGATTTTACTTTGCTGGGTCCACCATTTGTATCTACAGAGACAGGGTATGTGACTTCATTTTCAAGGGCATACCAGTTCCAGATGCTGTTTGCATCAAGGTAAGTTTTAATTTTTGATGCATATATTTCAAAGGATCCACAGTCATCAATGTGGGGAATGTCTTTCTCATTATTTCTCCTTGGTTGAGGCATGGTGGGTTGGTAATTGATCCTTCACAAGTTGTTAGACTTTTGTGTGTGAAGACAAGCTCTGATACCAATTGAAAGGTCATGTTTACTTTAATCAGATTGAAAGGTTAGGCAGTTAGGGTTTGACAGCTGAGGTGAAATCTTAGCTGTCAGATATTAACTGGTTTTAAAGACAAGGTTTAAATGTGCAGCGGAATAATAAGTGTTGAAATAATGTAAAGACAAGTGAATAGTGTATGTGTGTGTAGATGTGTGTGTGTGTTGTGTGATAATACCAATTAGACACAAGGAATTTTAAGGTGGTTCAGAGTTCACTCCTCCTACGTCCACCCTCACTGTCAACCTTGACAAGTGAGATCAATCCACTTAAATCTAGTTCCCTTTAAGATTTACAAAGGATTGGTTAGGCAAGTTCCTTGAACATCCTCTTCCTAATAAGTACAGTCTATTAGGGATTTTGCTTGTTACGAAGCAAATTACAATATCACTTCAAGTCAGTCTTAAGTGAGTTACAACTTTAGTTTATACACCTGAATTCAGTTACAAGTGTCTCAGATTGCTTAGAATGTTGGTTGCAGGGTTTGCAGGTGAGGAAGGTTGAAGTAGAGGTTGTAAAGATTGTGGGTATTGGGGCGTTGTCTTCAATCTTGAGGGTTTCCTTTTATAGGCTGGAATATAGCCGTTGGAGGAGACAAAGGAGTAAATGCAAATGGGTGGAATAGTGTTTGCATTTAGAGCCTTGATGACTGGATAATAACAGGCTGTATTTCTGCAACCATTTTATGTAATCTTCATGGAAATGAGCTGGCAACATCTGTATGGAGAGATTGGGCAAGGCACATCTTGATCATCACAGGAATACTTCATTGCTGCAGATGTTGAAGATCATAGCTGTCAGAGGGTTGAGACCTCTGCTGTTGAGAACCTTAGCTGTCAGGCTAAGTCTTTAGGTTTTGCAGGTTTAGTAGATAGGGATTTGTGATGGATGATTATGTAATGATCCTTTGTACATGAATATATTGATTTATGTGATTTGTCTTGGTGATTGATCATTACATCATTGCTGTCCAGTTGATAGAAAGGTTGTGCAGAAGAGTCATAGCTGTCCAGAGTTTATGAGGTATCTTGGCTGTCAGATAACATAGGATGGGATATGTTTCTTTGTCAAAACCCTTTATAACTATGTGGTTTGCATAGTTAGTTTCTAACATGTGTGATTTAAATTTCATTTGTTGTTATTGACCAATTGATCTGATCAAGATGATGTATATACACTAGTACCGTAGAAAGCCTAAAATGGAGAGGATTTCAGTGATGAGATTGCAGAGTTTTTGTTTGTTGGTTCCAATCAGCTGTACAAAGTTCTTATCTCCGACTCTGGTTATTGTGAACCACCCCATGTTGCAATCTCATTGGCAATTCTTGGGATCTGGTAGCCGGACGACGGATGTGGAGGTGAGGTACGGCACCGCCGGTGCCGCTACATGTCCTTTTTGATAGTAGCACTCAACCAAGTTTCTTCACATCAAAGCGCGCTTCATTCCAAACGCTTATTCAGAATATATTTTATTTTTTATTTTTTCAGTTTCAAAAAAAATCAATTTCTACAAATAAAAAAAATTAGGACTTTTTACAAAAAAGTCACTGAAAAAGTCGAAATTTACAAAAAAAAACTTGTAAATTCCGTTTCTACAAATTAATACTCCATTAACTATGGAATTTACAAATAACTTCACTCTCTTACCTCGGAGGGGATTATAACTTTCTGTAATTCCTCGCAGGTCCTCCTTTATAAACATAGTTTCTAAATTTTTCATTCCAGGCGGCGCATAATTTTCTCTTCTCTGTGAGATTGCGATGGCGATTTTTTTTTTCATATTTCAATTTCGCTTAAAATTTCAATCTAATCGTTGATATTGTTTGATTTCCAATTCAATCTGAGTATTTCTAACCTCATTGTAATCGATTATCACTTTGATTTCCAGATCTGAAGTGATTTATTCTGAATCTCAAGTAGAACAAAGATATGTTTATTTAGATTCACAAATTAACGCTCATTCTTTATAGCAAATACCTAATTTTCTGAATCATATTGCATTCGATTATAATTTGTTTGAATTTCTATAATCATTTATCACTTTTGTTTACTGCTTTGTAATGTTTTTTTTTTTTTGTGTATGCAGCTTTCATCTCATTGCAATGGATTCTTTGGTATTGTTTTTGTTCAAGCATGATGGCTTGACTGGTATAGGCAACTTTAATCAGTTTGCTTCTTATGATTCTATAATTGAGTTTGTATGTTCACGTTGGGAGTCGTTGAATAGGGATAATCTCTATTTGTTTTATGTTTTATCTGGGAACATAAAATATGTACTTGATAGCGAAGATGATTACAAGAACATGGGTATAATGGTTGTGCGTAGTGGCATCAAATCTATGGATATTCAGGTTAAAAGAAAGGGTGAGCTTATTTGTGCAAATAATTCTTCAACGTCTGCCATTTTTTGTGGAACTACATCTAATGAGGTTGAATACAGTAGCAATAATGATCTTGCTGTGAATTTTTTCCACCATGATGAAACGGATCTGTTAACTAAGAAGTGGGCTACGGATATAAAAGGAGTTGGGCAGGTTTTCGAAGGAGGAATAATTGAGTTTTGTATCAAATTAAGAAAGTATGCTACTGAGTTTGGATTTAAGTTTAACTTTGTTTCTAATGATAAGAAACGTGTTACTGCAGAATGTATTCATAAAGTTTCTAAAGATTGTCCTTGGAGGATCCATGTCTCTATTGAGAATGCAAATGGATTTGCTTATATAAAGAAGTTTGAGTCAAATCATACATTTGGGGATATGCATCGTAGTGGAAAATGTGGTAGGGTAAATTCTAATGTTGTATCGGATTCCATACTTAAAATTGTTCGAGGTAAGCCATCAATTGGAGCTGCAGAAGTTTTGAGAACTCTTAAAACTAGGTTTGGACTTGATGTTATTTACAGAATTGTTTGGTATGCTCTTGAGAAAGCTAGGGAAGTAGTATTTGGAGAAGAATCCATCTCTTATGATAACCTTAGAAGTTACTTTAGGAAAATGAAGCAGTTGGATCCGAGCAACAAGTTTTTCCTTGAATCTGATCCCAAAACTGGCCATTTTATGAGGTGTTTCGTCTCTTTTGGTGCTTGCATAAAAGGATTCCGATATTGTCGTCCTTTGTTGTTTGTTGATGGTACTTTTCTCCATGGAAAATTCAAAGGGACCCTAAAGACGGAAATTCTGGTATGAATTACTTGTTTTATCAGTTGTTTATATGTAATTATCAGTTGTTTTGAAAATTTACATGAACATCTGTTAATTCCTTTTTGACATGAACAACTGATAGTCACTCTTATCAGTTGTTTTGCATATGCATTTGTGTAACATGTTATGAAAGTACAACTGATAAGATTGAATATCAGTTGTTTTGAACTGTTTACATGCAAATTTTGTCCTTCAACAGTGAACAACTGATAACTTGTTTTATCAGTTGTTTAGTGAAATATCTTTTTCACATCTGCAGTCAATTTCAATGCAATTTAACCTGTTTATTTTCCTATTTTCATGAATATAGGACTTAACTTGGCATTTGCAATTGTTGGTGGTGAAGATACAGCAAATTGGACTTGGTTTATGGAACAACTTAAACATGTCATAGGTGAAAGGGATGTGACGTTTGTTTCGGATCGACATCAAGGTATTATTACAACAATTAAGGTTGTCATGGAAGATTGTTTTCATTCATTTTGTATGGTTCATTTGAAGAACAACTTAAAGGACAAGATGAAAGCATGTCATCTAGGGCTTAAGAAGAAGATGTATTTTAAACTTAGTGAGTGTGCAGAAGCCCCCTACAAGAGAGCTTTTTCATGATTTATTAGAAAAAATGAAGGCTGAAGGTGGTACAAATGTCACTCAATTCTTGGATAACCTGCCCCCTGAAAACTATGCAAATTCATATTTTAATGGTATGCGATATGGGGAAATGTCTTCGAATGCTGTTGAGTCCTTTAATGCCAGTTCAAAGATGGTCATTCACTGCCTATTATGGAGCTTATAGATGAAATTCGCTTGAAGGTAATGGCGCAGATGTCAAAGCGTAGAGAAGAGTCAACAAGCGTAGAGAAGAGTCAACTAGTTGGACCTCTACGTTGTGTCCACTGATGGATAAGAGGTACAATGAGAATATTGAGATGGGAAGACCGTGGATAGTATATGATTCTTCTAAGTTCGTGTATGAAGTACATTCTTTTCCTACAATGGTTGTTAACATTGAAGATTATACATGTACATATGGAAAGTAGCAACAAGATGGCTTCCCTTGCGTTCATGCTTTAGCTACTTTGTATAAAGCAACTGATAATCCAATTGAATACATTGAGCCATATTTTTATACGAGTTACTACAGAGTGTCCTATGCTAATGCTATTCACCCATATGTGTCGTTTGGGGAACCACCTACTACTGAAAAACCTGTTAGACTCCCCCTAGTCGTAATTCGTCCTCCTGGAAGGCCTAGAAAGAATCGTATCCCTTCTAGGGATGAGATTACGAAAAGAAAGATTACGTGCAGTCGTTGTGGGAAAGTGGGTAACCACAATCGAAAGTTTTGCAAGGAACCTATGTAGTAATTTTGAATTTTCTTTAATACATACATTGTTAGCCATTGATGTAGTACTTTATATCGTATTCGAAAAATACATTAATTCTTTGTTATTAATTCATTTTTATTACATTTGTTTATTGTTTTTAATTATATTTCACATTTGTGAAAGGTCTGTTGATAGATCTTACTTGTGGTCCAGTCCACTGATAAATGTACTTATCAGTTGTTTTCTCAAACTTATCAGTTGTTTTCTCAAACCTCTTAACCTGAAAGAACTAAAAAACAACTGATAAGTTTAATTATCAGTTATTTTGTATATGTATTTGTGCAATGGGGTTAATAAACAATTGAGATTCACCAAGTATAAGTATCAGTTGTTTTTTCAAACGTCACAGAACATCAACAACAGATAAATCATAACTATCAGTTGCCTTTCAACACTGATAAATGTTATAATCAGTTTATTTTTCCACAACTGATAAATGTGAATATAAATTATTTTCTCTAACCTTTTAGAACAACAACACATAAAAACAACTAATAAGGTTAATTATCAGTTGTTTCTAATATACACAAATAAGAGATATTCATTTCTTATTGCTCAAGCAAAAAATATGGACTGTAAATGGCAACACCAACAACATAAAAGTATATGGGATGGATTACTCAGAAATTCTAGTTTAAAACAACGTACATTAACAACTAGTAGTTATGTATCTAGGTTGCAATGACAAAATACAGTTTCCAGCCATATGCATTTGAATACCAAATATAAACTAACATTAACCAGAATTAAATGTTCCTAATATGCTCATCATCCAGAAAATCCTCAAACACTTTTGCTCGAAACTGGTTCACTTCATATTTTTCATAGCTTGTTCTGACAGCTGAATAATCAAAATAATCTTTTATCATCATTAGAACATGCATTCCACAATCAAGACTGCCCGATATTTATTGTGGCGTGCTTTCAACTTCAATGAACTTCTCCACTTGAGTATCTTCAGGAGTTGATTTCTCTTCTCCAATATATAACTTCCTTGTATAGTCATACTATAAAATTAAAAAAAAGAAGCAATTAATAATCATGATAGTCAAAATCCTAATATGAAATCATATGTGTTATCACATTATCATCAGTTTGGCATGAACTGCATAGGGATCCTTTATGTTGTCCACCCTTGAATGATAAGAGTTATAAAACCTGTATTCTCCTGTTTCGACATCAAGTGCTAGTAGAGTCCAATGCTCGGCCAACCTGGCTACTGCTGGTGTGTGTATCGGGAATAGGATAAACCTAACGCTGTTGCCTTTTCTTAAAAAAATCTCAATAGCATCATCAATTGATTTCTTGATTACATTTGTGTAATTTCTTTCTAAAAATGCCTGCAATGAACAAGGGGAGAAAAAAATCTCATACATTAACATTTAGTTATTACATTCTTATCATAGCACAAAAACAACTGATAAAAGTGACTATCAGTTGTTTATTAACACATAATCAATACACAAATGTACATAGAAACAAATGCACATAAAAACAACTGATAAAAGTGACTATCAGTTGTTTATTAAATCATACTCAGTACAGAAATGCACATTGAAACAAATGCACATAAGAACAACTAATAAAAATGACTATCAGTTGTTTATTAACACATACTACACAAATGCACATTGAAACAACTTATAAAATTGAATATTAGTTGTCATTTATCAGTTGTTTATTTTAGATTTTGAACTAAATCCCTAAAAAAACAATTGTAATCACTTTTATCAATTGTGTTTTCACAACACATTCCACAAAGACACAAAACAAACAAGTGATAAAAACAATTGTGATAATTGAAATAAGTGATAATTTTACCATTGGATTTCCTGTGATCACTCCAACACGGGTATTTTGTGAACTCGAAGTTTTGCCTTTGCCCTCATATTGCTTCTTCATTATCTCAATGTATCCATCAATTAACTGTTAAAAAAATTATCAGTTATTTAACCTATAATCATATACAATCTATTAAGCTGATAAATATGCCTATCAGTTTTAACTATTACGTATATATCAGTTTTAGATTAAAGACCATACTGCAACATCAGTTGATCCGTCATGAGCTACTTTCCACAATTCCTCCACAGTAATAAGCAAATGTCCTTTTATCCATGCACCCCCACTGCAAGAAGTAACATTTATTAACTGTTAGAATAAATATTAACACAAAGTTTATCCGAGAGAATTTAAAATAAGTTAATTTTTACTTACTCCTTTGTTAGAGCAAGCACAATCTTTGATAGTGATCAATATATTTTTTATTGATGAGCTTTGTCGTTTTACTATGACCTTTCTTGAAATTCAGTTTTTGAACATTTTTCGCCTTAATCTTCTTCTCCGTTGGTTAATCATCTTTGATAACAATCTGTGTTTCCTTTGTTTCTTTTTTTTCTTTTTTTCCATCATCTTTTTTAAGCTTTTTTGGATATGAAACAAAATCATCATCAACTTTTTCAGTCCTCTTTCTTTCCTTCACCCTCTTGACCATTGATCCAGTTACTTTGCTCTCATGTGATTCAGCTTCTTTCTTTTTTAGCTCAGCTCTTGCTTCATTCAGTTGAGATTCCAAAGCTGCACACTTACTCATAATCACTTTTGCAGACAACTCTTTCTCACTCAATAGTGTCTTCTGTTCTTCCAATTGTACACCTAAAAGAATAGCATCGTCTTCCAACTTTTTCACTTCCTCCTCATGTCCCATTTCCATCTTCCTTTTTTGGGTTTGGTTTTCCATTTCCTTCTGTAATGTATATTCTTAAAGATCTTTAATTCTTTTACCAGCATCACTCAGTTCCTTTTCAAATCCTTCAATTTTCTCAAGCAACATATTTGATTCCTTTTATTGACATTCAACATTTGAGTTAGACAACTTATCACACCTTTGAGCCATATTGTTTTTAACCTTGTCAACTCTTCAATAATATTTGTATCATTATTGCTTTTCTTCATCAGCTCCTCCTTCTCTTTTTCCAACTCTTTTTTTTTTCTCCTCAGTTTCCCATTTTTCCATTTCCAACCTACTATTTACTTTCAACAACTCCTCATTCTCCTCTTCCAACTTTTTCTTCTCATTTTCCAACTTTTCTTTTTCCAAATGCAGCATGTCCACTTCTACTTTTCTTACAAGGTCATCCAGCAAAGATATTGTTATATCATCCAAATCCATCTCATCTTCTTCATGAATAACTGTAGTAACATTATCCCCAAAGTTTCCAGCAAAATTCCCCCCACCAACTGCATCATCTTTAGTTTCTTCCGTTGCTTTGATTTGTTTATATTTCTCAACTCATCATCTTCCATTTCTTCATCGCTCTTTACATATTCAACTTTCTCAACT
Source organism: Adenophora triphylla var. japonica (assembly GCA_022495995.1). Classification (NCBI taxonomy): domain Eukaryota; kingdom Viridiplantae; phylum Streptophyta; class Magnoliopsida; order Asterales; family Campanulaceae; genus Adenophora; species Adenophora triphylla. The sequence goes on from JAFEMH010006983.1 coordinate 46,544, forward strand.
TCATCATCTTGAGTTTCTTCATCGCTCGTTACATTTTCATCATCACAAAGCATTTCTGTTTCTTCCCGGCTCCAAACCAACTCATTTTCTTTGACCTGAAAGTTAACATCAAAATGTTACAAAACTTCAAAAGAATTGTCCATTTATTTAAACAGCTACCAGAAAACATCTGATAATCACTTCTATCAGTTAATTTTTCAAACTATTATTGTCCAAAACACTTAAAAATAAATGATAAATAATATTTATCATTTGTTTAACCAAACACCTAGCAAAAAAACACTTAAAAACAACTGATAACTATCATTTATCAGTTGTTTTCCAAAACTGATAAATGTACTTATCAATTGTTTACTCAAACCTCTTAGCCCAAAAACACTTTAAAAACAACTGATAGTCACTTTTATATGTTGTCTTTCAACACTCTGATAAATGTGAATATCAGTTTATTTTTCAAAACTTTTAGCACAAACGATTCTTGATGAACATACAACTGATAAATATATTTTAGTATTTTTTGGTTTAAACTTACATTTTCCCTCTTCAGCGGATCGATGCATAACTCTTTGAACCCATCAAACTTCTTCGGCAATTCCCACTTTAAAAACCTTGGAAGAAGTAGTTCCCTTTTTGGTTCGAATATTGTTGTGTGTTCGCTGAACCAATACTGTATAAATGATAGGATAATGATACTTGATAGTATGCTAAACTGAAAAGAAAACAATATTAATAGAACGTAAATATCATTTTACTTATCGACAACACAAATACACATCCTTTCACCTTCTCTGGTTCTCTATAGTTTTCACGGACTGAATTCATTAGATAATCCACTATTTCTTGAGACCAGTTGAAATCTTTCATGCTATCACTACCAGAAACAGGTGATTTAGCGGCGGAAATTTCCGTCGCTAAAAAGCAATTTCTGTCGCTAAAAATGAACACCGGCGGAAAAATTCCGTCGGTGGTACACCGCTACCAGCCCGCCGCAGTGCTCCGACGGCTCAATTTCCGCCGGTATATTTTGATTTTACCGACGGAATTAATTCCGCCGGTGATTTAATGGTTACAGCGACGGAAATTTCCGCCGTTAAATCAATTTAATTTAATTAAATTTTCATTTCAGCAACGGAAAATTCCGTCGCTGTAATAAAAATTAATTAAATTAAATTGATTTCAGCGGCAAAAATTTCCGTCGCTGTAATAAAAATTAAATTAAAATAAATTAATTTCAGCGGCGGAAATTCCCGTCGCTGAAATCATTTAATTTTAATTTAATTTTTATTACAGCGACAGAAATTTCCGCCGCTGAAATCAAAAATTAAAATAAAATTAAATGATATAGCAGCGGAAGTTTCCGTCGCTGGAATAAAATTAATTAAAATAAAATAATTTCAGCGACGGTAATTTCCGCCGCTGAAATAAATTTATTTTAATTAATTTTATTCCAGCGACGGAAATTTCCGCCGCTATAATCAAAAAATTAAATTAAAATTAATTGATATAGCGGCGGAAATTTCCGTCGCTGTAATTAAAATTAAGTAAAATAAATTAATTTCAGCGACGGAAATTTCCGTCGCTGATTCTGAAATAAATTAAAAAAAAATTAAAATATCAATAAACCAAAATTTTTTGTACCTGATATAACAATTCAATTTATAAAACTAAAACTATAAAAACTAAAAATCAAATATCAGCGTACCAAATAAAGACTAAATATCACCGTACCAAATCAGGAGGGGGAGAGGGGGGGATAGGGGGAGGGGCTCCCGCGGGTACCAAATATCTCAAATATTTACAAACAAGTATAAATTAGTACAAAAAAGTCTAAAATAGTCCGTAATCAACTCGGGGGAGGCCGGAAATTACCCTGGGGGTCCTGGTCCAAATGAGCCATCAACGGCGCCAATTGTCTTTGAGTCTCTGCATGAGCCTCCGTAAGCTTTGCCCGCTCGCGTCTCTCCTCCTCCAACGCAGCCTCCAGAGTGTCGACCCTCGGATCATGAAACGTGGGCAGGGCAACATTTCGCCGACGGCCGGTCGACGTCGACGGGCATTGCTGCCCGTAATCCCCCATTCCTAACACTCGGGCTCCTCTCTTTGGATGTCCCTCAGAGGTGACCGAGTGCCAAACATCAGGCACGAAGGGGACAGGCTCGCCGGGAGGCGTTCCTTCGGGAACAACGGCGGCTTGATATACACTCTGTCAAAATAAAACAAATAATTATAATCATATACACAATGTAAGGTACATAAATAAATTTACATATTCAAAATCAAGTCATTTAATGATAGTTTACTTACAAAGGCATTAGCAGAGCGATCGTCAACCCATTGCGGAGGTTGATCGGGCGCTGTAGGATTCCGAACATGGCAGCTAGTGTAAACATCCAAAAAACTGACATTCGGACCATGATCCCTTTCCTATAAATAAAATAAGCGAGATTATTACTTTGAAATTGTATAAATGCAACATTTAAACTGATTTAAAAGCATGCATACACTACATTTACACTAAAACCATGGATTTCATAGCATCAACATGGCTCCCAGCTAACATACGTACATAAACCTATTTAAAAGCATCCATACACTACTACATTTAAACTAACATACATACCATGCGGTCGTGATGCTCGCCGACCATGAGGGTCCCCATGGTATGCATCACCGCCGACCCCGAGGAGCCTGCTCTATTCGCCTTAGCCTGTTTGGATATAGCCTTCGCCGCATCCGACCCCCAATATTCGCAAAATTGAAGAAACACCTCCTCGGTCATCCAAGTAGATGTCAAGGGCTGTTGTTTCACCGCGAGCCGGTTAGTATACTATTGTTTCTTCGTGTTACCTATAAAAAATATGAATATCTCGTAAACATATAATGATGACATTATAAAATTAAAAGAGTATAATCATTGTTAATCAAACTAATTAAGGATAGATAAATATGTTACCAATATGGTCCTTAAATAGCTTGTGAGCCTGTATATCGAAAACATATCTAGCCGTCGCCTCGTCGATTTTCGACGCCTAATAATATTTCCCCTACAACATATAATGATAACATTACAAAACTAAAAGAGTATAATCATTATTAATTATAACATTTTAATAACAAACTAACATTTAAGTTTTAAATAAAAACCATTAACACATTACCTTAAACTCCTCTCACGCATCCTCATTCTGCCTCGGTGGCAATGATTTCCAGTTGGGCCAATACTCTGTCATTTGCCGAGACCGCCAATACTGCCCGATCTTAGTCCCTGTGGTAGGGTATCCACCTACAAACCTGCCAAGTATATTTATACAATAACATTTTAACTTAAATAATGAATTATATATAAAACAAAAAGGAACCAACTTATATCAAATTAATGAAGAGTTACTTACTGGTCATAATGTGACGATATCCAGACAAATATCCTCCCCTCAGAATCGACAGTAGTATGAGTATCGGCCCCAGAGGTGGAGCTAGTACTACTGCGTGAAGGGTCGACATCATCAGTACCGGATCGGGATGGTTGCGTCCCATTAATAGATGTGTAGATGGGCTTACTCTTCCTACCCTTTCTACTAGAACTCATATCTGTATTACATTAAAAATATTAAAATATAAAAATTAACAATAGGAAACAATATATTCACAATACATATAAAACTTTAATGTTCTAATAATCTAAAGCATTCACAATACATATAAAACTTTAAACTATTAATAATATAAAGCATTCACAATACATATAAAACTTTAAAGTTCTAATAATCTAAAGCATTCACAATATATATAAAATGACGGATATTAATAATAATCTAAAGCATTCACAATACATATAAAACTTTAAAGTTCTAATAATCTAAAGCATTCACAATACATATAAAACTTTAAACTATTAATAATCTAAAGAATTTACAATACATATAAAACTTTAAAGTTCTAATAATCTAAAGCATTCACAATACATATAAAACTTTAAACTATTATTAATCTTCGTCCCCATCATCATCACTGGACTCTGAATTACTACAAAACTCGAGTTCTTCATCTTCGTCTTCGGACTCTGATGAATCAAACTCTGGTTCCTCTTCCTCTTCCTCTGATTCATCAATATCAATGTGTGCGAGATGACCTGAACGAGGCGGAGGAGGTGGCAAATTCACTGGTAAGAAATCCTCCTCGGGTTCATCAACATTTTGAGGAATATGAGTGACATCATCTAATGGATGATTAGCTGATGAAACGTTAGGTGGCACTGGTATTTCATCCTCTTGATAGGGTGTTTCTAATGACGACTCTGTAGTTGTCGACGAGGGTAGGTTGTCAATTATGCTCCTAGCCTTGGTTATCCAGACAGCCCACCATCCATCGGGTCGCGGACGAGGGTAGGGAGTCATGTATACCTGTTGTGCTTGAGATGCTAAGATGAAGACGTCGTCGCCATTATGTCTGGACGAGTCCTTTACGTCGACGAGGTCAAATATGGCGTGCTTCTTAACACCTCGCACAGCATCTCGCCAATCACAATTGAACAAGACAACATTGTTTCTACCCAAATACTCCACCTCGACTACTTCTTTCAGGATGCCATAATAATCAAGGTTTCCTTTAAGCTTCACACCGCTATTCCACGTCAATTTAGAGCCCCCGTAATCTTTGGTATGAAACACATAGCCATTCACGAAATAACCGTTATATAAATGAACGTTCAAGTACGGAGTTGATGCTAAATATCTTAACCTCGTAGCTTTGGCATCACCCGGATGTTCAGCTATCTATACGACAATATGTAACCAATTTAATACAATTTTAAGATTGAATGTTTAAAGAAGTGTATGGAATAAATTTGAATAAAACAAAATATTTACATATTTCCTTAGCCAGTTTGGAAATTCTCTGTCTGTCCTAGTTGCGATGAGTTCTGGAGATAAATCCTGAGCTAAATCTTCAAACATTCTGCAATAGGGTTAAACAAGGCATATCATATGCAGGTAATTAAACATGCATAATTTAATCGACGAGGCGTAAACATAACATCAATGACTTACTTGATATACTCCCCAACCTCGTCACAGTTAAGAAGAACATAGAGTGAGACCGCGTCAAACTCTTTAGCGGTTAACGTACGCGTACCAACCCGTTTGCCGAGGAACCGACCAGGGGATGAAAATACAGAGATGTTTCCCTTGGACGGACAACCACCATCATAATTGCGGCCAACCCTAGTCAATCTCGTATCAACATCAGGAGGAAAATATGTTCCGACAAAGGCAACAATCTCATCTATAATAAAACCTCTGAAATTGAGGCCTCGACCATGGCCCTATTGCTCATCTTCCTTTTCAATTGGCCTAGATACCTAAAAGTCATTCGTAGATTAAAACATAAATAATGTTAAAGAATAGGTATATTGTTAATGCTCAAATTATTTAGAAATAGAATAAATTCAATTACCTCTCAAATGGATACATCCATCTGTATTGAACTGGACCACCGACTCTAGCTTCGTATGCCAAGTGGACCGGTAAATGCTCCATAGAATCAAAGAATGAAGGAGGAAATATCTTCTCAAGTTTGCACAAAGTCACTACGATGCTCTCCTCAAGATTTTTCATGTGATCAACACGCAGTGTGGTCGATGTTAACGCTCGAAAAAACTCACTTAACTCTGTTAACGCCACCCAGATATTGTCAGGCAAGAGACCCCTGAGAGCAATCGGAAGTAGCCTATCCAGCAAAACGTGGCAATCGTGACTTTTCAAACCCTGGACTTTCCCCTCCTCTACATTGACACAGTTACCAATGTTAGACGCGTAACCATCTGGAAGCCTTAAATCCTTGAGCCATTTCAGGAGGAGGAGTTTGTTTTCCTTTGTAAGCACGTATTGAGCCATCGGTCTAATTGGTTTACCATTGACGTATACCAAGTCTAAGGCCGGCCGCTTACAGATTTCTTTAAGGTCCATTCGAGCTTTATAGTTGTCTTTAGTTGTTGCTTGAAATCCATCAACGTGTTAAAAACATTATCGAATACATTCTTCTCAATGTGCATCACGTCAAGGTAATGTCGAATGAGATTTGTTTTCCAGTATGGCAGCTCCCAAAATATACTCCTCTTGGTCCAGTTATGGGTAGTCCCAAACCCTTGTATTTTGGTCTTCGAAAACTTTTTCCCCCACCGAGGATCGGGCAATCTAGATACCTTCTCATAGACCGTGTCACCACTTAAACGAATCGGGGCCTCATCATGGTCAATCTTGTTCTTTTTAAACGCATTCTTCTGGGTCCTGAATGGGTGGTCCTCCGGAAGAAATTGTCTATGGAAATCGAACCAACATGGTTTTCCAGAGTGCGTGAGCGTGAAAGACTTTGTGTCACTCATACAATACGGACAGGCCAACTTCCCGTGGGTGCTCCAATCCGATAACATCCCATATGCAGGGAAGTCATTAACTGTCCACATCAACGCAGCCTTCATGCTGAAATTCTCTCGCTTGAAAGCATCCCACGTTTTGACCCCATCCTCCCAAAGCTGTTTCAATTCGTCCATCAAAGGTCGGAGATAGACGTCAATGTTCCTCCCAGGGTTGTTTGGGCCGGGGATGAATAACGACAAGAACATGTAGGGATCACTCATACACAACCAGGGCGGAAGATTGTAGACAGTGGCTATAACTGGCCAACAAGAGTAAGATTTTGCCCCAGGACCAAACGGATTGAAACCATCAGAGCAGATGCATAACCGTATATTTCTTGCTTCAGATGCAAAGTCAGGATAAGTCTCATCAAAGTGTTTCCATGCCTCCCCATAACTGGGATGAATCAACACACCATCTTCACGCAAACTTTCCTTATGCCAACGCATTGCTTCTGAAGTAGATTTAGACGCGTAGAGGCGTTGCAGTCTTGGAATCAACGACATGTAACGCAACTGCTTATGTGGTTTGTTTTTCTTGTGTTTTGAACTCTCCCTTCGATTAGGCTTATATCTACTTTGTCCGCAAATTGAACACTCTGTCTTCTGTGAATCTTCCTTGTAGAATAGCATGCAGTCATTCTTACACGCATCAATCTTTTCATAACATAGCCTAATCTGCCCAACCAACTTCTTTGTTTCATAAAAGTTTGTAACCATCTTATTCTCTTTCGGCAACATCCGCTTAATTGCTTTCATGATACGATTATAAGCAGACTAGCTAATATTGCAATCAACCTTTATGTTTAGGAGTTCAACCACAGCCTCCAACACACTGATCTCGCAACCTGGATAGACCTTCTCTTTTGCAGAGTCCATAGCATCAATAAATTTCTTGGCTGCAGGGGTTGGTTCTTGCTGTTGGTTCTCTGACCAATCGAATTCAGGACCGGCTGCATCCCTAACCATATCTTCCATATTCAAAGGTGGTTCTTCATTGTCCTGAATAATAGGTTCGGGTTCGGGTTCGGGTTCGGGAGGTACATGAATATTCCCGGGGGGATTATTCGCAACATTTGTGCGCAATCTCAGCTCACCATGACGAGTCCACCGTTTGTACTCAACTTCAAACCCGTTACGCAAAAGATGTTTCTGAGTATCGATCAAGCTTAGATACTTGACATTACAACAGATGGTGCATGGACACCTAATCTTACCATCTTTATCCATGTGACTGGTTTTATTTGATTGAGCAAATTCAATAAACCCCATCAACCCTCTTATAAACTCAGGATTGATACTGCAATGATTCGGCAACTTCCGCTTGTACATCCAACTACGATCATCGTTAACAGACATCACTCCTGCATTGCAATCCATATATTATATGTACACTCAATTTAATCGACGGATGAAACAAAATTGGGATGTTAATAATTATTGGATTTCATAATATATTAACAGTTTAGAAGTAATTAACGTAATATCATTCCCTAAATTTGAATTACAAACTTAAAAGCAACACAGATCTTCTTAAAATAAATATAAACCTTCTAACTCATATTTAACAATATATTAACAGGTCTTCTTAAAGTGTCTAGGAACTCGTTCCCGCTCCCGAACTCGAATCTCTACTCTTCCTCCGCCTCGGTCCCCGGGAGGTCTTTGGTCTAGGTATGTCGAAAAAGTCAGTCTGACCTCGTCCTGGCTCAGGTATCATTTGAGCCGGTGGATCAATTAGTCTGGTAGCTCTCGGTCTTGCTCTTTCTGCCTCAAGGCCTCCTGCGAGCTATCACTTCGGGATCATTTCTCAAAGCGGCTCTCCGAAGCTCCCGTCTCTCATAATCTGGCTGCAATGTCGCCGGTGATTTCATCGGGGTTGCTCTTGGCCTCTATGTCTCTTAATGTCCGTGGAAGAATAATGCGCCCAAAATAGTCTCGGCGTCGAGTCTCTATCATCACCGTACGGGACCTTCTTTGCTCCTCGTACCATATCGAGATACTCGGTGGTCAAAAATGTGCTACCTCTAGTCTGACGGAGTAGTGGTCGTATCGGAAGAAAGCCCTCTAGAAATGCTCACAAAGAAATGTGTAGTCGAGGCTCGGTCATAATCAACGGCATGGTATTAGTCGTCAACTGCTCTCTCAAAGTCCGAATGGTCTGCTGCGGGTATCCGTACTGTCTGCTCACTAGAGATGGAATGGAAAAGGATGATACATGTAGTCCCAGAAGTCGGACAATCACTGACTCATCCTGAATATCTCTCATAGTCTGCAATCCCCATGCCGGAATCCAATAGTACAGGTTTGCGGTCTCATATCGTGCCAAGGCCAACCTCCTATGCCAACTCTCAGTAGCGGCATCCCTCAATATCCTGCGTTGTCCAGTCAACCAAGGTAAAGGCCGTCGCCCCTGCAGCGGTGGCGAGATCAAGCGCAATCTCTCATACGGCCACAATGATAGTAATGCCGTGCTGAACCCATGTACTCGGATCCGTCAGCTAATCTATCAATTCCGTGGTATGTCTCCGCTAGAAACAGTGGAATGATGTCCATCGCGCCCTGTCCAGATTGAATATGCCGGATGTCAACTCCTCGATCACCTCTCATTTGCTGATGATCTCTAACGGCGTAGCTGGACACACTCGATGTAGCCGCGAAGTAGTGCGGCGACGTAATGAGCAACATGAATATATCTAAGGAAGTGGATAGATCAAACGGTCAGGGCCGGTCTGACTCAATCTGGCTATATGAGTCAAGTCTATGAATCTATCGTCAACGACAATGCCCGATACCCAGTCTGCTGATAATCCCAAGAATTTAGATAGTTGCTCCGTAACTGATCGTCTGTCTCAAGGAAATGCCACAGTCCTCGACTCAGCCACACCAGTCAGTGCTCGAAAATCCTCCATCGTTGACATCAGATCATTGTACGATAGGGTGAACACATGTCGCTCCGAATCCCAAAAGCACGAAGCAGCTCGGAGCAGATCCCAATCAATCTTCCAATCTTTTAGAGACCAGATGCATGGCATGCTATACCTCATGTCAATAAGTTTCCGGTGTTGTTTTTGGTGAAAGCGCGAGAGTTCAAGAATGTCTTGTTGAAATTGATACTCTCGGGAAACAATTTCTCCATTTTAATGCTCCATGCTGCCTTAAATTGGGGCTGTTGGGATTTTTTTCCTATTAATATTGTGAATAATTGTAAATTGTTAATATTTAAACTAAACTAAAGGATAATGGTGTCCCTACCTAACCACCTACTCCATCCTTTAAGTGCCTGTTTGATAAACCTATCCCATCCCGAAATACACGATTATATGAAATGCAAATATCACTTTGTCTACTTGCTTTAAAATCGAAAATAAAGAAATTTCGGCTTTTGGATAGACCTAAATTATTACTATTGTGAATAATTTTAAATATTAATATTTAATTCTTTGTTGTAAAATATATAATTTTACGATGATGAATTAAATTAACATTTATAAACAAAATGAGAGTCGTTCTCATCCACAACTATCAAAACCCTATCTCATCTTTGATAAAAAAAAGATTGAGCAAATAAGTTCTCTACTGTTTGAGCAAAGGATTTTTTGTTTAATAAGAGTTTTTCCAGTTTCATTGTCCTCTTCTCTCTAAGGATCTCAAACATCACAGCCATGTTTGTGACAGTGACTGTTTTACTCATCACTGTCGTTATACGGTCACAAGTAAAAACAAGGTAACAGTATAACACCAGTGAAGAGAAAACAAAACTTTCCTCCAATTTTTTCAATCTCCACCTTCCATTTACTCAAGATCCTGATTGCAGAATCTTCCTCATGTTTGTGACAGTGACTGTTTGTGACAGTGACTGTTTTACTCTTCACTGGCGTTAGGGTTTAGGGGTTAGGGGTTATGGTTTAGGGTTAAGGGGTTAGAGGTTATGGTTTAGGGGTTAGGGGTTAGGGGTTATGGTTTAGGGTTTAGGGGTTAGGGGTTATGGTTTAGGGTCTAGGGGTTAGGGGTTATGGTTTAGGGGTTAGGGGTTATGGTTTATGGGTTAGGGGTTATGGTTTAGGGTTTAGGGGTTAGGGGTTAGGGTTTAGGGTTTAGGGGTTAGGGTTTAAGGTTTAGGGGTTAGGGGTTATGGTTTAGGGTTTAGGGGTTATGGTTTAGGGTTTAGGGGTTAGGGGTTAGGGTTTAGGGTTTAGGGGTTAGGGGTTATGGTTTAGGGTTTAGGGGTTAGGGGTTAGGGTATAGGGTATATAATATATATGGTATAACATTTTCAGTTAGTTTTTTGAAATTTCAGTCAGTTTTTTAACGTTTTCAGTTAGTTTTTTAGAATTTCAGTCAGTTTTTAAACGTTTTCAGTTAGTTTTCAAAATTTCATTTAGTTTTTTGAAAATTCGGTCAATTTTCTAACGTTTCACTTAAATATTTTAATGTTTTTCAGTTAGTTATTTTGTTATTTAGTTCAAAAAATAATTAAAAAATTAAATTTTATAATCACCGACGGAATATTCCGTCGCTGAAAAATTAAAAAATATTAATAAATCAGTGGCGGAAATATTCCGTCGTTGTAATATTTCAAAAAAAAATAAAAAACATTTTATTTTTACTGACGGAATCTTTCCGCCGCTGATTTATTAAAAAAAATTATTTAATCAGCGACGGAATATTCAGTCGTTGTAATATTTCAAAAAAAAAATAAAAAATATTTTATTTTCACCGACGAAATATTTCTGCCGCTGATTAATTAATATTTTTTATTTATCAGCGACGGAATATTTCGTCGTTGTAATATTTCAAAAAAAAATAAAAAATATTTTATTTTCACCGACGGAATAATTCCGTCGCTGATAAATAAAAAAATTAAAAAAAAATTAACTATTCACCGGCGGAATAATTCCGTCGCTAGGTATGAACTAGCGACGGAATATTCCGTCGATAAATCTTGCGCCAAAATAGTGGCGGTAATAAAAGGAATATTTGAGGAATATTCGTTTTAGCGACGGAATATAGCGGCGGAGTTTTATTCCGTCGGTAAATTTGACGCCAAAATATTTCCGTCGCTAAAGCTTAATTTCCGCCGCTAAATAGCGACGGAATGAGTCCGTCGCTGTTTATTCCGTCGCTAAATTACCTGTTTCTGGTAGTGTATCCAAATTTTCCACAAAGGAAAAAAATGGTGCAGTAATGTGAATACTTGTGTTGCCGAAGAACAAGGTTGACATAACAAATAGAGTCAACAGTATGACAACATCTTCAACATCAACTATCACGTCACTCTCACAGAGATCATCTAAAACCTCCTTAACACTATTGACAGTTCTTGGAATATCCTTGAATCTTCTTTTAACTAAATCATAATTTTCCGCCACACATCCTTTATTTTTAAAAACCAAAGGTTTTTTTCCCAGACTTAATGCCAAATATGACCTTGACATCATTAGCAGTCAACTATACATATTTTTTCCCAAGCTTAAACTTCCCTTTCTTAGGATCAAAGCACCTAATTATGTCATGACTGGTCATATCAGATTTCCTAATTGGCATGTCATTGTTAATTGTTAGGGAATTTAACATATTGTAGAAGGGAGATTTCTTCAGCATCTGCAACTAATTATCCCTTAACTCTAACTTCTTTATGAGCTTAAGGGTACCTTCAATGTTTGATCGATAGACAAGGCTTTTCCCAGATCTCTGTTTCTTAATTTTCTTCTTCCCTTTAACATCGTTCTTTATAACCTGTTTCTTAACCATCTAAATGAGAAATAACATTTATCAGTTTTATATTTCAAAAATATGAGAACAAAAACACTTAATCAAATAACTGATATTCACTCTTATCAGTTGTACTTTCATAATATGTTACACAAATGAAAATGCACAACAACTGATAAGAGTGACTATCAGTTGTTTATTTCACAAATTCTAAAACAAAAATACTTAATCAAACAAGTGATATTCACTATTATCAGTTGTACTTTTCATAACATGTTACACAAATGAAAATGCACAACAACTGATAAGAGTGACTATCAGTTGTTTATTTCACAAGTTATAAAACAAAAAAACTTAATCAAACAAGTGATATTCACTCGTATCAGTTGTACTTTTCATAACATGTTACACAAATGAAAATGCACAACGACTGATAAGAGTGACTATCAGTTGTTTATTTCACAAGTTTTAAAACAAAAACACTTAATCGAACAAGTGATATTCACTCGTATCAGTTGTACTTTTCATAACATAATACACAAATGAAAATGCACAACAACCGATAAAAATGACTATCAGTTGTTTATTTCACAAATATGAGAACAATAACACTTAATCGAACAACAGATATTCACTCTTATCATCAGTTGTACTTTTCATAACATGTTACACAAATGAATATGCACAAAGTTGTTTATTTCACAAATTCTAAAACAAACAACTGATATTCACTCTTATCAAACAACTGATAGTCACTAAATAAACAAGTGATATTCATGTCAAAAATTTGCGATTAAACATTTCAAAACAACTGATAATTACATATATCAGTTATTTATATGAAACTATTTGCAAAATGTGCAAAAAACATAATCATTACCTAGGTCAAAAATCGAAACACAAACAACAGAAATTGAACAAAATAACTGATAAATTACATATATCAGTTGTTTATATGAACTGTTTGTAGAAATCGAAACACATCTATCAGATGTTTGTAGAAATTAAATCGAAACACAATCAATCGAACATTTACACAAAGAGTAAACTGCTTTTTTGCCCCTCGTACTATTGTTTCAACATCAATTTGACACTCGTACTATTGAAACGGCAAATGTATGATGCGTACTATAATTTTATTAAGCAAATTAACCAATGTTCCTAATGTCAGTTAAGTATTTAACGAAATCGTCCAACTAAGCAACCGTTGACCAAGTCAATGCATACGTGGCAGCTGACTGGACAATTTTAACTCCTTAAAAAAAACTCAATAAAATAATAATAATAAAATAATAAAATAATAATAAAAATAATAATAATAATAAAATAATAATACTATAATAATAATAATAATAATAATAATAATAATAATAATAATATAATAATAATAATAATAATAATAATAATATAAAAATAATAATAAAAATATAATAATAATAAAAATAATAAAATAATAATAATAATAATAAAATAATAATAATAATAATAATACAAATGTCCGAGTATATCATTTTCCATGCTAACATGCGCGCAAAATCCGGTCACCCCTAGCTAGACATGTCCAAATAGAATCGGGAACCGAAGGAACCGGCGGGTAGAACCGGAACCGGGAACCGGCGAGAACCGGGAACCGCCGAAACCGGGAACCGAACGTAACCGGGAACCGGATTGAAACGGTTCGAATACGAATCCACCATATTGGGAACCGAGGAACCGGCGGAACCGGGAACCGGCGGTTCCGGAACCGGGAACCGGAACCGGGAACCGAGAACCGGCAATTGATCAAGGTAAGTTAAATGTAATATTTAGCATTTATTTAGCATTTGTACTTGTAGTGTAGTGTTGTTTTATTTAAATTAGACTAGAATTTAGATAAATGTTGTAATATTTTAGCGTCTTTACTGTCTTAAGAGGTTTGGATTAAAAAAAAAAGTTAGATGGTGATGGAACCGGTGGAACTGTTGGAACCGAAACCGAAACCGAAATCGACGGATAGAACCGGAAACCGGATTAATATGGTTTGAATACGGTTCCGGCTATTTGGGAACCGGAAACCGGCGGTTCCGGAACCGGGAACCGGAACCGTTTGGACATGTCTACCCCTAGCCATTCTCCCACAATTCTTTCCATCTCAAATTACATATTTACCCCTCCAATACCTCACTCTTCACTCCAAATGCCATCACATGTGATGCAATTGTGACCCTATGGGCGATTAACAAACATGGGCTTTAATGAATGCCGCCTGTCTTTCTCAATTCATCAATGAAGACTTTCAAAAATGTATTTTTTTTTAATTAGTGAATAAGATCTTCCTTAATTCTTTTTTTTTTCTTATCTTCCTATGTTTATTGTACATTTTAGCATAGTTTTAAATAGACAGAAGACAAAAAAATAAATCTTAAATATAAGAGTTAATGCAAGGAGAATAAGAGTCATATTTTTCATTTTTGGTCAACTAATTAAAAGAAAAATCACATTTATTAAAAAAATCTATGTTATTGTAATTTTATGAAGATACACAAAAGTAAAGCTTCAATATTTAAAATCACATTTTCTAAGATATTTTTTTTTAGGAAAAGAAAATATTATTCAAGCAAGTTTATTGAATGAGGTAATAATAAAAGGAATATCGTTTTCACAAAGTTGATTTCATCTTTGGAAGTCAAGCAAATTTATTGATCTCATTTTTCGGAGGTCATTTTAACAAAGTTTTACCGAAAGCCGGAAGTTAAGCATTTCTTTTAATATTTAGCAAACACTTGAAAACTGATTAATTTCATTTTCTAGAAAATAGTTTTCAAAAGTCGTTTTCCGGAAAATATTTACAAATGGAGTCTTAGTATGCCGGAAAATATTATTATTTTTTTTATTATTATTATTATTTTATTATTATTATTATTTTATTGAGTTTTTTTTAAGGAGTTAAAATTGTCCAGTCAGCTGCCACGTATGCATTGACTTGGTCAACGGTTGCTTAGTTGGACAGTTTCGTTAAATACTTAACTGACGTTATGAACATTAGTTAATTTGCTTAATAAAACTATAGTACGCATCATACATTTGCCGTTTCAATAGTACGAGTGTCAAATTGATGTTGAAACGATAGTACGAGTGGCAAAAAAGCAGTTTACTCTTTACACAAATCTAGTTCAAAATCAATTCAAACGACGAATAGCGAAGAAATTTCAAAAAAAAAAAAAATCAAAAACCACATTTATCAGTTGAAAATAGAAGCATTACCTTAGATTTCGTTGGAGTACTCTTAGATTTGAGATTTTTCCGGCGATTTAATACGTAGTTATCATTGGGAAAAATGGCGATGGAGAGTGGGATAGAGAGAAATTTCTTCGGGCCGTTAATTTGATGGAGTATGTGCGTTGTGTGAGTTTTGCGTTTTGGGGAGGGAGTGATTAATGGCGGTTACCAGAGAGAAAGGACTTAATAGTAAAACCGGAAATATGAGTGTAGTTTATGGAAAATAAAATGTAGTTTTTTGTAAAATTAAACTTATGTGTTTTTTTTTTTTTTTTGTAATATTGAACTTATAAAATGAGTTTTTTGTAAATGCCTCAAAAAATTAATAATAAAATAAATAAATGAAACGATTCCTTTCTCTAAGGTTCCTGGGGCCTAATTAACTTAATGCTTTAAAAGGATATGAATTTTTCGAAATCCCACTAAAGCCTCTCAAACAAAAATACCCCAGATTGCCTCATTACACTAGTTTGTGTTTTTCAGTGTTTGTGAGGTTCGGAGCGTTGAGGCCAAATTCCAACACATCTACGAGAGTCAACTCTTATAAGTGAAAAAACTCTAAAAGAAGATGGGAAAAACCGGAAAAACTCGGATTAGACTTCAGATCAAACAAATTTGAATATGAAAGATCGAAATTTTCTGATAATTATTGATCAGCATTTTCTGCAACCGTCGTTGACAATTCAATGATTAGGAAATGTTTACCACAAATGGACATCAAGAATAATTCATACATGGATGAAGACTCTTCTTCACATACGGTCTCATTTTCTCTATTTTTTAACATGCTCCACCATAAATAAGTCTGACAATTATTTTGATGTCAGATTCGCATACAAGCCATTTTGTTGTGCCTATTTTTTTTTCATCCGCAATAACTTTTGAGATGCAAATATGAACGTTCATACTATTGTAAAGACAACTGCATGTTATGCATCGAATGCGGCCTTCAACTCTTCGAGGTTCATTTTGCCCAAATCCAATTGTCTCTCTAAACGCATATTAGCGTTGCTATTCTGGCAGTTCCACAAATAATTTTTTTTAATTTTTTTTTTGAAATAACAAGCCCAAAATTTCCTTTTCCTATTACTGTACAAATTAGTTTGATCCAATTTTTACTGATTTGATACGATTTTATCGGTAAAGTTCGGTTTTACGGATTTTTTGAACATCCGTAGTGGTCATTCATTTACCAATTTACTCTTGACTTTTAATTTTTAATTAAAGAATCCATTCCAACGTGGATAATCTTGGAAAATTCAAATATGACTATTAATTATTTATTAAACGTGACAACAGTCAAGAGAAGATTCCAATTTTAAAGTAGAACAAAACAAATTAGGCTTCATCTTGGTTGACTTGGAACACGCGTTGACTCGAGCCAAAAAAATTTATGGTCCCAAATTTTTCATATTTAGTATATAAAGAAAAAATGTATAGTAAATGTTGAATGCCCATACACACGAAGAAATGTATAGTAAATGTTGAATGCCCACAAACACGAAGAAAAAAAATGATTCTTTTTTATTTTTCATTAATTCTGAAACAAAAACTTACATGAATTTAATTTATACTCTCCGGTGTAAAGACTAGTATTGACTTCATCTCCTCCTTCTTATCTTATACCTATCCACTCCAAACATTGGTTGAATCTTGTAAAATTCTGGTCCTTCTCCAGTTCCGTCTTCCTCTCTGCAAATCAACCTCCCCTCGAATTCTTCTGGCATATCCCTGATCCTTAACTCCTCGAAGGTTGAAATGAATTTCAGTTCCTAAGGAAGCATCTCTAACTTTGAGCATCCCGAAATCCATACATGGAGGAGATTGGGCATGGCACCTTCTTTAACACACCACTTCTCCAAGTTTTTCAGGTTGTCTAAAATCAAACCCTTAAGTTTGGGAAAACCAATTGAAGAACAAGTCATTTCCTTTCCCTTCAATTTCCCATCTACTAATTTGAGGACCTCTAGGTTTGAGAGTTTCTCCAGTGTCGGCATAGGGTCTTCTTCTACCTCAAATTTTGCCAAGATTAACGCAGTGAGGCGACTAAATTTGGAAAATTCAGGTAATAACTTACCTATCACCCCTGCTACCTTCAACTCATGCAAAATTTCTTCACAACATTCAGGAATTTGTCCTCTTAAAACATCCGAGTACATCTCTACCTTTGGATTGTCCAGTTCAATTGCAAGTGATGAGTGCCGCAACCGATCCAAATTCACTTTATTCATGAATTCCTTCAACTTCTTACCATCATCCTCACTTGAGATACAAATCATCCATTCTAATCTTCTAAGATTGGTGATATGAATGACATCTTCCATCTCGCACATCGTTGAATCAAGGTTTACTAGCGTCTCCAACTTGGTCAATCCATCAAGTCTCGCCTGGAAAATTTTGGGGTCACCTTATAGAAAGGTTTATGAGGAAGAAATAGATGCTTGAATCCTTTCAATTTTCTTAGAGCAAGATTTGGTATCCTAAAGTCAACACTTAAATTATAATATACTCGCATATCTAGAGTTTGCAAGTATATAAAGTCATATATGGATGATGGAAGGCATACTATACGACACCAGTAAAGGCTCAAGTATCTAAGGTGGATGAGCTCATTGGTAATATCTTCCTTCCCAATTAAGGTATTATCAAAGCTTAGTACTCTCAGCAAATTCAACTTCTTCAACTTGGATAATTTCTTCGCACGTCCATGTTTGAACATAAGAGACCTCACATGCCCAGTTGCATTGTGTTTATCATCCTGAACAATGAAATCATGTTCCTCGGGAAGATACAAGACTTGCCTAGGAGATAACTTAGTATCATTCCTTGAAAAAGAGGAATGAAATCCCAAGACTTCATCTTTACGACCACGATAGTCATGGACCTCGAGATAATCTTCCTTTTTAACTATTGACAAACATAATTTTCTCATTAGATCATGAAGCCAACAAAACTTGTACCTCCTCTTAGTGTTAGGATGCGCCTCATCAGCTAATTCAGCTTCAATCATGCATCTTCCCACTAATTCACCCAAATATCTCTTTGCTACATCCATATGTGTTTCTCCTACTTGTCTGTCCTTTGACAATATCATGCCTTCAGCATCCCATAACATGTACAACGTCTCCACCTCTATCTTCTCGTCCTCAACAAGACTTGCCATGTAAAGAAAGCATGGCCTTAGCTGGTATGGTAACTCCTTGTAACTAAATAATAACCCTTCCACCACTAAGTCATTGAATTGTTGATACTTCTCTCCGTCCCATGTTCTGCTTTCATAAAATCTCTCCCACTCACGTAGGCTGTATTTTGTAACTAAAACCCCCCGGAGAACACACACAGCTAGGGGATTACCTTTACACCAAGCAATCATTTTCCTTCCCAGCTCTTCCTTCTTTTTCTCTATTTCAGAATCTATAAGGAAAAAAGGAAAAAAAAACATACATTAACAGAGATATAATTATGATTACATAATTTTATAAATAATAATGAGTACATACTTTATTAATGTAGGGAAAGTCATTATTTTCCTCCCATGTCAATTACCAGGTTCTATTTCTCACGCACAAGCAAGATGTCATATGGACCATGGTAAGATCAGTAAGGGCGCTTAAGTATTTAAGACACTAATAATTCTTAAAAGCTTTCTTAAATGTCTCTCAAACTATATTTTATTTAAAAAAAAAAAATCATAGTTTGTATAAAGTAATAAATGTCATATATTTTATTTGTCCGCCCCAAAAATTTATCATCTTATCTATAATACAATAGAGGTCCAGGTAACCGCCAATTGACTTGCACATAAAGAGGGGCTGAGATTAATTCTTAGCTTTCCGATCCAACGGCCTGTACCACTTTGTCCCCCACGATCTCCTCGGCAGTTCACGGCAGTTTCACGTTTTCAATGGTTTCGCTGCGGCCTAAATTGATAATTCTCAAATAGCCGGCGAACGGCTACAAACCGGGAAAAACCTAGGCCTCAGCAACCGCTGCTCTCTCTCTCTCTTTCTCTCGACCTTCAAGCGGCGTTAATGGAGATATCATTAAGGCCCAAAAAGACCACTCAACCACTCGATACAGAGCTCATAAAATCCGACGTCGCTGCATTCGCTTCTTCAATTGGGCTCGCTTCCTCCCTCCCGTCCTCCGGCTTCGATGACTCCGACTTCCGCAAGACTGGCCCCCTTAAAAAGCCACCGCCGACCAAAAATCCAAACCCTAACAATGATGATGACCGGACTAAGAAGATTGATAAGAGGGACAAATTCAATAATGCAAAGAAGTTCAACAGTGAAGAACGGCCAAAACCTAGGCCGCAAGCTCAGCAACCGTTGTCGATCGATGATAGTTATAAACCATATGATAGGTATAAAAACCTTTCGAAACTTCCGTTGATGAAGGCCAACAAGTTGGGAGTGTGGTACGTAGACGCGGCGGAGCTGGAAGAGAAAGTTATTGGGAAGAAGAAGGTTGAGTTTAAGAACGTGGAAGAGTGGAAGGGGTTGGTGGCGAAGAAGAAGGAGTTGGCGGAGAGGTTGATGGCGCAGTATGCGCAGGATTATGATTCATCAAGGGGACAGAGTGGGGATATTAAAATGCTTGCTGCTACACAAAGGTCAGGGACTGCTACCGATAAGGTTTCTGCATTTTCAGTTATGATTGGAGATAATCCAATTGCAAACGTGAGGCCACTCGATGCACTGTTAGGTAATTTTCATTATATATAATTATATCTTATTTTTTATGAATTGTTGCAATCTATCATCAATTAGTTCATGAATGTATAACTACATGTGTATTCATAGACAGTCAGTTGATAATGAAGTTATAGAGTGGTGAGGCGAAGCAGTGGCGGAGCTAGGGATATTCATAAACGGGGCAAACTTCTCTAAAATATTAAGGGAGCAAAATATTATTTTAGTATATTTTTTTCTTTACACAAACGGGGCAAACTTCACTAAATTGCACTAAACCCCCAAATTTAATATTTGCACTACTATTTTTTTATTCTAACGGGGGCAACAGCCCCCTTTGTCCCTTACTATCTCCGCCACTTAGACAAAGGAGAGGGGGAAACCAACAAAATTAATGAACTGAGTGTAAATAAGTTTATGGTAGCTTGAGATCTAGCTGAAAGCGGAAACAAATGTATTAACAGAAAAGTAAGTATCACTAACAGAAAGAAAGATGATTTTTCATGCCCCTACTCCTAATGTTTGGGTAAGAATTGGCTGACTTTATCTTAAAGTCGGAGAAGGGTTTAGTTGAGCATGTTTATAAACTATGACATTTCTATTATTGTAGTCTCCAGACCAGGGATAGAACTTTGGTGATTCTGATAGCTAAGTAATATGGAGGAAAGGCCATCTGAACAAAAGTCTCATGTTGAGTACTTGAGGTGAAACTTATAATAATTATTGAAAATTCACCATTTCGCTTAATGGTTGTATTCGAAAGAAAGAGAAATCAAGCTGAAATATCACCAACTAATTCACAAATTATCTTTGTTTGGGCAAGGTCAACGTTATTATTCAAATATATTATATACATTAAAGCTCAAGAAGCCAATGATTCTCCTTCAAGTTTCATTTGAAATATCTGTAAGCTTTATTTTTACTCTTGAAAATATGGTTACCGTAATTCCCCAAAGTTCCATTTAAGATACTGGTTCATAACCTAAATCTATAACTAATGTATGGCTATTTAAGCAAAACATCTTGCATATTGTTGTTGATGTAGATCTGTTTTGGTTAAGTTTGTTAATGATATGGATAGGTCTGGAGTTCTGAATTGGTGACTTTGTTGTTGGTTGATTCAAAATGTAGGAATGGTGACATCAAAAGTTGGAAAGCGACATGCACTGTCGGGATTTGAAGCTTTAAAAGAAATGTTTGTTTCGAGGTTGGTTCCATTGCGTCCTGGCAACTTTTAGTTAGGGGGATTCTTACTGTTATTAGTTTGCATTTTCTGTTAGTATTTCTCATTGTTACTCTATGTCCACCCTGGCCTCTAAACGTGCAGTCTCCTTGCTATTGTTGTTAGATTGTTACCCCCTCCATCTCTAAATGAATGTCCATTTTTTGAAGATTTTTTCCTCGCTAAATGAATGTCAATTATCTATAATAATAGCTTTCTAAATGAATTTTCACATGTAACAATATACTATTTCAATGTATACTTGCAAAAGAAAGGTTATAAGGTGGATAGCAAGGGTATTTAAGCATCTTTGCTATTAGTTTTTCTTAAAAAGTCAAATTTTAGAACAAACATGATTATTAGTCCTCATCTTATCCGCTTAAGAGACAAAACTCATTTTCATATGGTGTTATGTGCTTAGGAGTGTCTTATTAATTTAATCCGATTTCTGCAATTTTGATAATCGTTTTAAATTTTGCTTCTAAGCATTCGATTGTAAGAAAATCACATTATTATGTACTGGGTATATTACGTGCTATCTTTCTAAGAGTCTGTGTTTTTTTTTTTACTTTTTCAAAAGCCGCAAACTGTTTTGAAGAAAATATGTTGTGGCTTGATTTTTTTTCTTTTTCTTTTTACTAACTGTGTGAATGTGTGTGTGTGTTTGCAGGGAGGAATTGAAGGAGAATTTGAACTGTTTACCCCCCCCCCCCTGAAATAATGGTCAGTTGGCTTTGGCGGGTTGTCAGTGCAAAGGTGATGCTGATAGAGATTTATGTGTGTGAATTTGACGTACATATAGTAGTATATTGATTCATCTGCACCCATTTATCTGATGGAAATTGACTCAAAAACAGGGAAATGCTTCTCCGCTTTCTCCCTTACCATTTCTCCACTGCTCTCTTTGTTACCCGGGTAACCGTCAATCTCTCACACAACCAGCACTACTGCCCCGTTCTGTGCGTCTTTGGCATGTTTTTTTTATTTTTACTCATTGATTTTGTAAGTCACTGTCTTCATGTAACCTTGCACATCAGGATTTTATGAATCAATGTTTGGCTGATTATTTGGTTTATATCTTTT
Source organism: Adenophora triphylla var. japonica (assembly GCA_022495995.1). Classification (NCBI taxonomy): domain Eukaryota; kingdom Viridiplantae; phylum Streptophyta; class Magnoliopsida; order Asterales; family Campanulaceae; genus Adenophora; species Adenophora triphylla. The sequence goes on from JAFEMH010006983.1 coordinate 68,928, forward strand.
GTTGGTTATGTGCAGTTGATTATATTCACAGTTGACGATGTCAACGCCGGTCGAGGCTGTGAGTAATTAGGTCCGTTAATATTTATGGTCGAGGTATAAATTTTCCCATTACTTTTAATTGTTAAGATTTAGCTTTCACTCTTATGAGATTTATTGTTAGAATACCAAAATTCGAGTGATATTTGGAGGTCCAGCAGAGTATACCGTCATCCTCATCAGCTTTTCCTTTGTGAAATGTCATGACTCAAGAATGCTGTATCGCTCCACCTTCAACTTCTCTCAATTGATTTGCCTTTTATAGATTATAGTATAAGAACCCATTATCTCCATCAGAATAGATATCTGAATGTATAAATTTCTTCATGATCAAAAATAAATTTTGGAATAGTGTAGAATTATGATAAGGAAAATCTTTGATTAGGTGGGGTACTGGCCCGTGCCAATGGCACGGGCTTTTTGAGTACTAGTAAATAAACAATACAAACAAATAAATCATAGTTTTTTAAAAAAAAAATGATAATTTAAAAGTTATTATAAAATATAGTACCATACTTTCTATTTTGATTACATAATTTTTTTTGATTACATAATTATTTTTTTTGTCCTTTTTTAAAAGTTATTATAAAATATAGTAATAACAGAGATATAATTATGATTACATAATTTTTTTTATCATATGGACCATGGTAAGATCAGTAAGGGCGCTTAAGTATTTAAGACACTAATAATCCAAAGTTGACGAATTGAAAAAAAAAAAAAAGAAAACCGGTGAAGCAACGTAACATTTATACTTGATTCTTATAATCATAATTAACTAACCTCTGTCTGTGCCTATTTTCTTTTGACATAGCTCCCAGCACTCATCTTCGCTTAAGCAGTCCAAAGAGTAGCAAAATCCCTTATCTGCAACATCCTTGATCCGAGTGGTAAGCAGTACTTTGCTGCCCGTGCTTTCATCAACTAAGCCGCAATTCAGGCTTTCCCAATCAACTACCGACCAAACGTCGTCAATAATGATCAAACACCTTTTCTCTACTTGTACTCTTTTAAGTGATTCAATTACATCCCCCTGAGTCATGCTCTTCAGCTCTTCCTCCTTCGCAAGAGAAAGTTGTTGTAGTATATGTTTCAAAATTTCTTCCGCTCGACATTGTTCGCTCACACAAACAAAAGCGAAACTTTGAAAATGGCTCAACACTTTCTTGTCTTTATACACTTTCCGAGCAAGTGTGGTCTTCCCTAAACCACCCATTCCATAAATGGAAATGACCCGAAACTCATTTTCTTCGTGATCAACCAGATATGACACCAATTTATTGATGTCTTCCTCCCTCCCAACGAAATCGTTTTCATGGAATAGACTAGAAAGATCTTGTACTTTGTACGGTCTTCTTGAATCCGAGGAGCTGGCGTCCGCATCTCCACTTTGGCTGTTGATAAAGTCACTGATTTTGATTGTGATCTTCTCAATAGCCTTGCAAACTTTGGACGCAACAAACATTCTCTGATGCCAATTTGCTTGTTTACAACTCGGATGACATACTTTTCAATGGAATCGATCAGCTGATCAGCCAAATCTATGATTTCTTTGGTACGTTTATCCTTCCTAACGTGCGCGTATTCTAACAAATCCTCCATCTCTTTTAGCTTTTTTGCAAGCTCATCGACTACACCTTCCAGAGCCTGCAGATACTTCATTTCTTCGGCCAACAAATCATGAAGCCTTCCAATCACAAAGGAGTAAAGGGTTTCTCCTTCCATTTCAAAAATACTTGAGATCTAGCAGATAGATGTGGAGAGAGGGATTTAAAGTAATTATAAAAGGACTGACGGGTGAAAGAAGAAAAAGGGTGAGATTTTTTGATTCAAAGATCAAATGGATACTAAGTAGATTGGAGTACTCTAGCATGGACCCAGATGAGATTTCAAGAAAATCACTCGCCTTTAACAACATAATCAAGAATAAACCCAGATGAGATTTCAAGAAAAGCATCTGCTTTCATTGAGGTGATTTTGAAGCAGAGTGAAGGAAAGGATATGCTTTCGTTGAGGTGATTTTGAAGCATACATTTTCCCCTAATTTTCTGTCTCTTTCTCTCATATTCTTGAGGTGATCAAGAATATCACTCGCCTTTAACAACATAATCAAGAATAAACCCAGATGAGATTTCAAGAAAAGCATATGCTTTCGTTGAGGTGATTTTGAAGCAGAGTGAAGCAAAGGATATGCTTCTGTAATCGCCATGTGAATTTGAACTCTGGGGGCCTATTCAGTGACTTTGGGGGCCTGTTCAGTGACTTTCTTTTTTTTTGATTTATTGGTTTTAATTTTGGATTTATTCCCCTAAACCCACCAAAACTATCCAATTCTTAAAGAGGACAGGCAGAGATCCTTTAATTTCTCATAGGAGCTGTAATCGCCATGTGAATTTTGAAGCAGAGTGAAGCAAAGGATATGCTTCTGTAATCGCCATGTGATTTCAAGAAAAGCATATCCTTTAATTTTGGATTACAGAAGCAAAGGATATGCTTCAATAATCGCCATGTGAATTTTGAAGCAGAGTGAAGCAAAGGATATTTTTAATGGATAACACCCATTGGGTCCCATTTTACCACCCCTAACATGGACCATTAGACTGTCTATTATCTGCAGTTGTCCACCAGAATTGGTTATGAGCATGGAATATGTCATTGCCCTTAGGCAGACAGGCAGAGATCCTTTAATTTCTCATAGGAGCTGAAGGTAGAGAAGTTACTATGGCAGGGATTTCTTTTGTTAAATGGAAAAAGAGAAACTCTCCATTTACTTAAATCCATTGAGTTTTAAGTACTTCTCGGTTCCCCTAATATACTGTACAGTAGTAGATATCCTTAGCCATAAAGCTGAAGAAGTTACATTTTGGAGTTCACTGTATATACTCAATTTTTTTCTCTTTTAGTGTATCATATTGTTGCATGTGAATCTTAGTGGGTACGTTGAACGAAGTCTATGCAGCAAAATATTATAAGTTTTATATGTTAGGATAGGAGGAGAATTTATTTATTTATTTATTTTTCTCTACAATCAATAATAAAAAAAGGATAGGGAGGAGAAAAGGGATCTACGGGAGAAAGAAAATAAAATGAAGAGAAATGTGCTTCCACTTAGGCTCTAACTCAGGTGGGTTGTGAGACGCATTATCATTAATATATAATCCTTGAACCACTAAGACATAATCACATTTTGGTATAAAACTCTGATATATTTTATACAGTAAATGTTAAAATTTAGGGGCCCTAAAATCTATTAAAATTTTGGGGGCCAAGGCGACCGCCTAGATCGCCTTATATATTGGTCGGGCCAGCCAACCTCTGCGGCATGTTCATCTCCAGCCTTATCTATAACGTGAAAACCCATCACCGCTGCTTCAAATGCACGCCACCAATCACCTGCCACCACCATTGACCAGTGCCCCCTCAAATTCATTTTCAAGGTCGTCTTTGTCTCATAAACGAGTGGGTACAGTGATCTTATTTTTTATTTTATTTTTGGCTATGAAAATTGTTACTTATTGTACTGTAATAGTAATGTTTTAGAATAACAATACATTTAATTCGTATGACTAGTGTAATGGATGTTTATCTTTTGGATTTGATTAAATTATGCTCAACTGCAAACATTTAGTGTTGAGTTCGTGTTTGTGTTTTTAATTAGAATATTTTTTTTTCTTTTTTTGTTGACATTTCGTACATTTTAACTTTGAGAAACAACTTTTAGATTTTTCTTTTTTGCGTCGATAGTTGGCTAACGGAATTCTTTTACACTAATAGGTGGTTACGAAAGTCAACGCTAAAGTCTTTCTCTCGAAAAGCGCACAAATGATGTTAGAATGCATGAAGGGAAAAAATTGATATTTTGAAAAATCGCCTTTTTTGAGCAATAGGATAAATGGATTTCTCGTGAGTGACATTGCTTGTATTATAAAGTGCTAGTGATAGTGTTAAAAATTGTTATTTTGAAGGTCTAACACTTTGTAACATTAGCACTGACACTTTATAATGACACTTTGAAAAAATGTGTTTTATATAGTGCATGTGTAAGTGTTTAACACTTTAATAGTGCTAGATATTTTGATTGTGCCTGTGCATGCTTAATGAGTGCTAGTGTAAGTGTTTAATAGTGTCAGTGTGTGTGTTAAAAAGTGTGGGTGTATACCGAAAGAGTGTCGATGTGTGTCTTAAAGAGTGTCGGTCGCAATATTAAAGAGTGTAATTGGCAGTGCTAGTAATAATGTCAGACGGTCAGTGATAGTATTAAAAAGTGACAGTGCTTATGTTGAAATGTGTCCGTCATAGTATTGAAAAGTGTTAGCGTGTTAAATAAGTTCCGTTTATTTACAAAAATGTCATTGCACGTTTTAAAATAGTGTCAGTTATAGTGCTAAAAAGTGCTAGTGTTTGCATATTTTACTAAGTTTTTATTATTTACAAAAATCATTCTGCATTTTCAAAACACGTGTTTTCAATAATTTTAGAAAAAATTGGTTTTAATAAGATTTTGACAAATGAAAGAGTCGAAGGTATTTTTATCCTACATGTTTCACCTTAATTAAAGTTACAGTATTTCACCTTCATTAAAGTGTTTCACCTTGATAGAAAGTAAAGTATTAATGCAACAACGTTAAAACTTTGTTGAAATATTTTTATCGCCTTTGTATTCCTACCCAACTCGAACTAGAGTAGTTGATCTCGATGTAATGATTAAGATGTATTAATGCTAAACAAAATGCTCGTTTGGCACACATGAACGAGTTTGTGGGAATGAGAATGCCATATACATGTATCTGAAATTTGGGAATGATGAGAATTTAAAATTCTCATTCCCATGTTTGGTGTGTTCTAAGTCTAAGTTAACGAATGGATATTAGATTGTCATTCCTACGTTTGTTTCATATGCCTACTTGATGGGTATATTTTATTTTTATTTTCATGTATGATGTAATAATTAAAAGTTTTCCTTCTTTTCATTAATTCAAATTTCTTCATACCTAATTAAAGGAAATATATGCTATAGAATTAAGTTTGATATTTAATTAATTTCATTGATAAATATTATATCAAAATTCGATAATCAATCAAATATGCGAATATATAATAGATTAACTTAGAATCAAATTGATACTTTAATAAGACAAAAATGCAAGAAAAAGTACCTCAACTGTTTAGGTTGTGTGAATATAGTACTCAAAATTATTTTTGTTGCATAATTAGTACCTTAACTGCCCACTTTTTGCATGTTTAATACTTATCACTAAGATTGTTAAAAATTTATCGTTAAGTAGTTATGTGCCAAGCACATGACCTTTTTTAAAGGTGTAAATTGTCACAACAAATATTCTCTCCAATTTGTTTACACCCCTCATCTTCTTCCTCCACTTCTTGGACCTTCGTCACCCCCATCCATATTTCAATCTCCTATCCGCTCCCTCTCCTCCCCAACCCTTCCACCGTAATAGCCCATCTTCTCCCCTTCCCACTCCTCCCCTTGCACCCCGCCGTTCACCCACCCAAGCCTCGTCTATGCTCTGGCTTACCCCATCCCATCATCTCTTTTCCTCTTCCCCACCCCATTCCTTCTTTCCAGCAGATTTCACATTACTTACCATAACAATATGACAAGAAATTAAAGCAAATTAACCAAGAAGTAATTAGGGTTTTGAAAATTGAAATTGATTTTGGATGATAAAATTTGATGGGCAACTATTTGGTAAAATACCCAAAATCAAAACATGAAATTGAAGAAGACCTTGTAATGGTAAGGTGTGGATGGAGTAGGGGAGAGAAAAATCAAGGGGAGGGTTGAATTTTAGGGTGATGTGGAAAGAAACCGTGAAACGGGTTTTCCCATGAAAGGAGAGAGAGGGACAAATTGAGGGAGGTAGGACATAGGGTGTGTGTATTGTGTGTTAAGATGGTGGGATTTTCTGGAAAGGAGGAGCTTCCCGATAATGGGGAAGGAGAAAATAAGAAAGAATATGAAGGATAAACCAATTGGAGAGAATGTTTGATTTTGACAATTTTACTCTTTTAACAAAGGTTATGTGCATAGAACATGACTATTTAACGGTAAAAATTAAACGATGTTAGTGATAGGTATTATACATGCACAAAGTAGGCATTTTAGGTATTAATTATGCAACAAAAATGACTTTGGATACTATATTCACACAACATGGAAGGTTGAGATACTTTTTTTTTTTTTTTTGCCCTTTAATAAAATATCAAATTTATTTCAAAACAAATCTAGAAACTATAATAATAAATCAAAACTATTTATTAAATATATAGAAAGAAATTATCAAAATTCATGATAACCCAATTTAAGACCTACGCACGCACAAACATCTCACAAAGTATGCTAACAAAACAATCAAATATTACAAATAGGTTTACAAAATGATCTAAGAGAAGATGATATAAAGAAATAAAATAATTTTGACCGTAAAGAGATCGAAAAGAATTGGGAGGGGGACTGTGATTGTAGAAATATAGATCAATCGACATTTTCAATTCTCATACTTTGCTTAAATTTTGATTTTAATCATCGTTGTTTATTTTTAGAAGTTTTAACCATTATACTTTAGATGCATACTCATTTTCCCCCAAAAGTCTAAACTACGATAGTTAAAATTGATAAAAAAAAATGTCTTAAGTTTCACTACTTTTGAGAAATATGGGTGCGTATCTGAAATACAATGGTTAAAACCGCTTAAATAAACGTTGATGATTAAAATCGAAGTTTGAGCAAAGTACGAGGGTAAAAAATGTTGATAGACCTAGGAATATATGGAACTAACCTTCTTTTTCGCTCTTTACCCAATAAATTGGTGAAGTTCGTGACTGCCTCCTCCAAACTAATCAATTTCCATTTGATGAAAATCTTAAATTAATAAAAGAATATATATATATATATATATATATATATATATATATATATATATATATATATATATATATATATATATATATATATATATATATATATATATATATAGAGAGAGAGAGAGAGACGATAGATGAAATGCAACGATAGACGATAGATGAAATGCAACGATAGATGGATTGCGTTGAATTGAAATTTTATCTCATCCGATGAGCTTTTAATCTTGGTTGTATATTTTCCGCAAAGTAAATAATTTTCGCTTCCGCGAATTACTAAGAAATGGGTATCAAAAATAGAGGTGTAATTGGTTCCGTTCAAACTGTGGGTCGGAACCGAACCAAACCAAACCACGCGATTTAGTTCGGTTTTCAAGCAATAGTGGTTTGGTTTGGTTCCAAAAATTGTCAAACCGTGTGGTTCGATTTGGTCTGCGGTCTGGACCCCCAAACCACGGTTCGAGACCGCGAGACCGAACCATCAAACCGAATTGATAAACCAAAACACCAAACCGTTCAATATTAACCGTAGATATGCATATCTTTTATATCCACCTCACATTTAGATTTGAACCCCTAATTCTATTCATGGGTTTTAACTCATAGCCCTTTTTCTTTTTGTTAATCTTTATGTAATAATGTTAATTCACTCTTTATCACATACCATTACAAGTACTCAAAATGGCATGTTGTTATCATAAAAATTGAAGCACAAATTCAAGTTTTATTTAAATACTTAATCTTTTCTTTATGTTATGTCTGGAAAATTCAAACATGACAATGAATTGTGTTGTCTGAAACCATATTCTAATTAATGGTTTAAGCAGTGTTTTATTTCATTGTTTGAACTGTGGTTTGGATTGCGGTTTAAACCGCGGTTCGAACCGTAGAATCAAACTGCGGTCGAACCAAAGCGAACCGAACTATAACGGTTTGGTTCAGTTCGATATGAATTTTTTCATGGTTTAGTTCGATTTGAGATTTTTTCAAACCGATAACTAGTGGTTCGATACGTAAATTGGGCCAAACCGAATCATTTAGTCCCCTAATAAAAAATCATCCTAAATCGTGAGTATCAAATAACCGTTAAAAATGGATATACCCGTAGTAAACTAATTTCCTAGCTAACCCCAATCATTTAAAAAAAATATCAAACAAAGTTAAGCTTTATTATAGAATCAAATACCAATTCACACCCCTACATATCCGTCTACCACACGAGGCGGTATGTTTGATTTCCATTAGGGGTGTAAATGGTTCGGTTTGGGGCAATTTACAGACCGAAACACTAGTCATCGGTTTGGAAAAAATTCAGACCTAACCGAATCATGAAAAAGTTTAAACCAAACCGTTATGGTTTGGTTCAAATCGTGATTCAGTTATATGTTTCAAACCTTGGTTCAGACCACAGTCCAAACCATGGTTCAGACCGTGTTTCAGACCATGATTTAGACTATGGTTCAAACCATGATTCTAATTGTGGTTCAGACCACGCTTCAAACTACGACTAATTGTCAAATGTTAATAAAAAATTTCATGATCACGACGGAAGAGCGAGGGATGCGGGAGTTGAAGAGAAAAGTCAATGGAATCGAGAGTTGAAAGAAGAAAACACACTATACAACGTCGGACATGTAGAGAACTTGATTTGTTATGTATCACAATAAAGATTAAGAAAATGCTAAAATTAATATTGAATAAAATGTAAAACACGAGGTTAGGATTAGTATGTTTTAATGTAAGTTTTTTAATTGATCTAACGATAAATATTACTCAACATACAAATATATGGTTAATATATGCGTTATGGGAGTTTGGTCCAGTGATTTGATTATATGGCTTGTGGTTTGGTCTGGTAATTCGGTTTGGTTGTTCGGTCTGGCGGTCTTAAACCGCGCTTTGATTTGGTTCGGTCCGGAAAGTCATACCACAAACCAAACCGAACCATGCTTTGCCAATTTTTGAGACCGAACCAAACCATTCATGATTGAAAATCAAACCATACTGCATGGTTTGATTCGGATCGGTCTCAAACCGCGGTTTGAACCGAACCGATTACGCCCCTAGTTTCCATAAGGGAAAATTGCAATTTGGTTACTTATGTTTGTGTTAATGTTGCAATTTGGTTCCCAACATTGAAAAAGTTGCAATCTGATTTCTAACATTGACATTTTGTTGCTAATTGGTGTAAAAATTAACGAAATGTTAGTTTTTTGACAAAATCCAAGTCATCCGCCGCGCACTTGAATTTGTAAGAGTTATAATGATCATTTCATATTCATTTCAAACCTAACACCACCGACCACTACCACTATTAGCACCATAGTCACCACCACTCGGTAATTTACGTGTTTTTTTTAATTAATTTATATTTTTGGATCATTTTTTTTCATTAACCAAGTGTTATAAAGCTACATCATTTTGATGTTAAAGAGTAATTTATTCCTTTTCCCCCTATGAAATGATTAGCATGCCCATTAAAAAAGTTATTTACATGACAAATGACTTTAATTTCGTAACAATTTGTTAATTTTTATACCAATTTACAACAAAATGTCAATGTTAGAAATCGACGTGCAACTTTTTCAACGTTGAAAACCAAATTGCAAAACTGAAACAAACATAGGTAATCGAATTGCAATTTGCCCCCTCCATAATTCCATACAATTTACAAAGGCCTCCCCGAAATGATATACTCCCTCCGTCCCAGCCCAGTGTACACTTATTTTCCTTTTGGTCCGTCTCAGCCCAGTGTGAACTACCATAAATAGTATGTCCTTTAATATTTTATATTCTTCCTACCCCACCCACTCATTAACTCCTCTCATTCTCCACCATACAATTTATTCAATCAACCTACTATTTACTCCACTCATTCCCTCTCTTCATTTTCTACCACACATTTTCATTATCTTAATAATATTTCTTAATCGGCGTGCCTCGGTCAATGGTGCACACTTGGGTGGGACGGAGGAAGTAATTACTTATTTGCCCTCGTGCTCATCATTATATTGAAAAATCGAGGACCCGTCTCACCTCAACACACAATTGGGTTTAGCCCCATTTTAGGGTTTTGCAGATCAAACCCGACAGAGAACTCATCATTATATTGAAAAATCGAGGACCCGTCTCACCTCAACACACAATTGGGTTTAGCCCCATTTTAGGGTTTTGCAGATCAAACCCGACAGAGAAAGAAAGAGAAAAGGGACGACGCCATTAACAAGTATGAGCAGGAGCTTAGGAATTCCGGTGAAGCTTCTACACGAGGCCGACGGACACATAGTTACGGTGGAGCTGAAGAGCGGTGAGCATTATAGAGGAAGCATGATTGAGTGTGAAGATAACTGGAACTGTCAACTCGAAAACATCACCTTCACCGCTAAGGTTTGTGCTTTACACAAACCATTTGAATTATTACATTTTTTTTTGTTTCGTTATTGATTTTGTTAATACTACTTTTGTTAAACCCTCGATTGAGTTAATACCCTGAAAAAAAATTCGTCAATCGTTTGCCCTACCTTTGATGGAAATTGACGTTGGAATTTTGGGCTGTGTTCAAGGATGGCTCCTTCACTTGATTTTAGGGTTTGCTATAAATGTTAAGAATGTTGCTTTGCCTGTATTTTTTTGAAATTACCTTTAAATTATTACATCATCTAGAGATTGGACTTTGGGATTGAATGAAATGGAAAAAAGAGGGAATATTCCTTCGGATGGTGGGAGTAGTTTGTATTCTTCATCTTGAAATTGAGCACGTCGCGATGCTACATCAGTTTTCATACATATTTTATTGCCCAATGTACAATTTAACTTTTGTCTGTTTTCAGGATTAAAATCAGTTGATTTTAGTTTTTGTGTGGTTTCTTGCTGTAAAATGCAAATGAGTAAATCGAATGAATGTTGTAACTGAAAGGTAGGATTGCATAAAATTCCCTTATGTTGTTTTTGGCCATCTTATGTAGCTCAAACACTCTTCTTTCTTTGGATGTCTCTAGTAGTTTATTTTGTGTTGTCTCGAGTTCTTTTTTCCTGTACTAGTATTTGAGCATTTTAGATTACCATACAACTGTGGAAACTACAGAAATGGAAATTTAGACTTCTCTTGAGTTCAACTTTTGTAATTTGAGTGCTCTAGTAAACTCATGAACATCACATTTACTGTTGAGTGCTTGCCCAATTTTTCTGTTCTAAATCCCAGTAGTTTTGTTTCTCAAAATATTGTCATTATACTTTGATTAAGTCATCAATTTGTTTGATTCTATCAATAGATCTTGAATAGGCCTTCTGAGTGCTTGCCCAATTTTTCTGGTTTGCCGTCCCTGCTCTATAAATCCTGGAACTTTCCATTAGATTTGGGGTTTGCTGTGGCTCCTTCATCTGGTGTACGTCATTTGAGTTTCAGAGAACTAAAAGGTCAAGGGAAAATTTCAAAAATTAAACGAATGTTTTATTTGTGTGATTTAAATTTCATTTGTTGTTATTGACCAATTGATCTGATCAAGATGATGTATATACACTAGTACCGTAGAAAGCCTAAAATGGAGAGGATTTTAGTGATGAGATTGCAAAGTTTTTGTTTGTTGGTTCCAATCAGCTGTACAAAGTTCTTATCACCGACTCTGGTTATTGCGAACCACCCCATGCTGCAATCTCATTGGCAATTCATAGAGTGAAGTGTCCCCATGGCCTTGGTTTTGTGAATTCAGTTTCCTAGTAAGCATACATAAACTATTTACCTTGCTCATGAACTAGGCTGGAGGATGATTAGAGGCGGATATTAAGAGATCAACTAGCACCACACCCACAAGCGTGTCCATAAGCTGTCAATACTAAACTGTCAACATGTTCTATGTACATTGTTCAACTTGCGGTTAGTCAAGAGAGGAAGGGAGAGATGGTGGAAAGGAGGACAGACTCTCAAGCTGTGTATTAGAAAATGATGTTTTATGCTGATGGGCCATCAAGTTCGTACTTATTTAAATGAAAATGCTGTGGCATAGTTGTCTCTACCTATGATGCTCGGACTCGCTGGTTTACCCCGCCGGACACTTGTCGATGACACTAAAATCGGAGTGTTCGACACGTGTACAGCGGGGTAAACCAAAGAGTCCGAGCATCAGAGGTCTCTACTGTGGTAGATTGAGGCTACCTTTTGGAATACTTTTCATGGCATCAATATATGAAACTAGAGGGAAATCTCTAAATACTCAAAAGTGAAAAATGAAAAGGAAGAAAAATACTTAAATATCTGACCAGTTAAGTATTACTCTCTGGTCGTCTACACGAGTCCATTTCGAACCAGAGAAAAAAAATCCAACATGACAAAAAAATTCCTGATTGGGTGGTAATGCAATAGAAAAATGGTAACACTGTTTGGTTGTGTAGTTCCTTGTGGTGGTGAGATCGACTACCTCAAATAAGACAATAATTGTGACATTGCTGGGTATTTGCCTAAGCTGTAAGCCTCCCACGTGAGGGTATTCGTTATGGTGATATGGTTCAAGATGGAGTTAAAGCTTAGAGCATTTAAGTTGAGAGAGAGATTACTTAATCAGGGATGTGGCAATATATACTCCCTCCGTCCCATTTGAAGGTTCACCATTTGAGTTGGGTACAAAAATTAAGAAAAAAGATGATGTGTTGTGAGTGTAGATAGTTGGGTAGGAGAGAGAAAGTGGAGTAAGTGGATAATTGTCGTGAGTATGATAAGTGAGTCCTATTTCTATGTTAGGAAAGGTGAACCTTTAAATGGGACAACCATTTGGGAAATAAGTTAACTTTCAAATGGAAGGAGGGAGTATAGTTCAATAAAGTAAGGTGGCATCACCAAGTTAGTGGGACAAGTGTCACCTTTTGGCTGGTCCGCTTTGTTGGTAATTGAGATAGTGGAGAGTGAAAAGAAATGATTTGTCATTTACTACTGTCTGAAGAGAACTCCTTGCTGCAGAGCAGTTAGCCTCGTCGATATTGTTATAAAATGCAAAGATAAGACGTCTGTCTGTTAAGATGACAACTTGCTAAGATGACAACTTGCGAGGAAGTTTCCATTTGGGTGACTTTTATGATGTCGCACGCCAGATAAGTTCATCCTGACCTGTTGGTTCTTAAGGGCGACGTGCTTCTTGTGATTTGAGGGATATTATCACACTTATGCGACTTCCTTCAAATTGCTTATTGGTTCAATGTCTTCATTTGGGGCTATCTGGCTAAGGCAATATGGACCTCTTTTTGTGGGCTTTAACCCAACGAGGTGAACCTCTCCCATGGGCCTTGACCCAACGAGGTATTTAGCCCATAATTATGGATTGGACCCAAGTTTTGGGCTTGGCATATAAGGTGGTTTGTGGTATCTAAATTTCATTGAATGTTTATTAGATAAGGTTGAACATCCTTGTTAGTCAGAAGGTTGGATCCTTTTCCGGGACACTTAGGTTGTATAAGTGTAGTATTTTCTAAAAAAGGAAAAACCCATACTAATTTTTCATTTTCAAAGGAAGTTCTATATTCGCCATTATGGAGAAATGTCTTTTCATGGTTTGCCCTTGCCATACTTGTCGCCGGCCTGTCCTTTTTCGTTGCCTTTGGGGTTTGTCGTCTCTACGCAACAAGGCAGGCGGATGGTAGCTTTTTTAGGGGAGGCGTCGCCTTTCTCGCCAAAGGCGAGAGGCGTGCAAGGCGTCGCCTTCTGGTAAAGGCGTGAAAGGTGGAAATACTTCTGAACAAATTAGCATTTTAAAGAAACTCACGTTAAATCCTCAAAGCATTTGAACTGATGGATTATTATAATAAAAATTATATAAGTCGGATTGTAATAGTGGGTCTATCAACATAAACTGATCAAGGTTTCTTTTAATATGCCATAACTCAAATGTATAAAAGATCACATTCCAGGTGATATGGTCATTCATGAAGTAATATGGAACAGACAAACAATACCCTCCCCTTACGTACTGGTACGTGCTGGGGGGTCCCACAGATAACTCAACTCAGCATTTGCTCTAACTACTTAGGAGTTCACTCCGAAGATATCTGGATATCCGGAGAAATCACGGAACTCTTCTTTTCGCTTTTGATAAAGATTTTAATTTTTCACATGTTACATCTGAAGGGACTTGTCAGCCACAAGTATTATTAATCTCTTATATTGTCTTTCACTGATGTGGGGCTTTATATGTCTCAACATTTCCGATTCTCTTTCACAATAAAAGTAAAACGGAAACGCGAATAATCTTTTTTGTTGTTTTTATAAGATTACTGAAAGGCCCTTGCTTGGTATGTAGATGATCAGACAGCTATGGTATTGGCTTAGCTGTCAGATGATAATTTGATTTGTGCAGCAGAATAAAAGTGATTTGAAATAATGGTAGGACAACAAACACAAAGAGATAATGCAAGTGTGTGAATGTGATTGCAAAAATGTAATAACACAGAGAATTTAAAGTGGTTCAGAGTTCACTCCTCCTACATCCACCCTCACTGTCAAACTTGACAAGTGAGATCAATTTTATTATAATCTTTAATCAACAAAAATTACAAATGATTGATTTAGGCAAGTTCCTTGAACTTCCTCTTCCTAATTAGTACAGTCAACTAGGGATACACTTAAAGTACAGTCTTAAGTGCTTTTACAACTTGAAGTACAGTCTCAAGTTGGTATGTAGATGATCAGACAGCTATGGTATTGGCTTAGCTGTCAGATGATAATTTGATTTGTGCAGCGGAATAAAAGTGATTTGAAATAATGGTAGGACAACAAACACAAAGAGATAATGCAAGTGTGTGAATGTGATTGCAAAAATGTAATAACACAGAGAATTTAAAGTGGTTCAGAGTTCACTCCTCCTACATCCACCCTCACTGTCAAACTTGACAAGTGAGATCAATTTTATTATAATCTTTAATCAACAAAAATTACAAATGATTGATTTAGGCAAGTTCCTTGAACTTCCTCTTCCTAATTAGTACAGTCAACTAGGGATACACTTAAAGTACAGTCTTAAGTGCTTTTACAACTTGAAGTACAGTCTCAAGATTTTACAAAATAACTAATACACTCAAAGTACAGTCTTGAGTGATTACAAACTTATTCTACACCTAAAGTACAGTCTTAGGTGGTTGGGGTTTGTGAATTAACACACTAGGGTTGTTTTTGTTGGTGAAGAGGTTTAGGGGTGAAGGTTTTGGTTTGGAACGGGGTTTTAAAGGTAAGGATTGGTGTGTGTGTGTGTGGATTACGGGAGGTGTGTGTGGGTGTTTGGAAAGGGTTTTTATTTGGGAAAATGAGTATTTTTCGGTCGTTTTGTTAGAAGGAAGAGATCCTCTATTTATACCCTTCAATGTAGCCGTTGGAATATGACTGCATTGCGGCTACATTAATGAGCTTTGGTGGTCTTTGTCCCACTTGTCCACATGCGAGGTCTTCATGAGCTGTCTTGAGCTGTGAGCTTGAGCTGAGAGCTTCTAGAAGGTCTTGAGTGGTCTTCATTGGTCTTCATTGATGGTCTTGATAGGCTGTGAAGATGCGGGATCTAACTTGGTTGAGTTTGTGGTAACTGGTGTGAGACAGGAGATGGTGTCGAGGGTGAAGTCATAGCTGTCGAGATCATGGCAATGCTTAGCTATCGAGAGGATCTCTAATAAAGGACTCGAGATGCACTTGATGATCTTGATGACTTAGAGAGAGACTATGATTCATGTTTTTGATTGATTGTAAACATTGTATAAGAAAGAATCATAGGCTGTCGAGACTCATAGCTGTCAAAGTGAAGAATTATGACGAGATAACATCTTTTGATATAAACCACATTTCTATATATATATTCCTTTATCAAAACCAACTAACTAAGACATTGATCAAAGTTAGGTCCTAACAATTTCCCCCTTTTTGGTAAAGGAAGATTTATTTAGAACAAGTTTTCACGATTTGATAAGAGAAATAATAAAAGAAGTAATCCAAGGAATCATATCGAGGCGAGAGGTAATCAAACCGAGATTGAATACATGGAATTAATCTCGGGATGAGAAGAGTTCACAAAATCTTGTCATACAAACGAGGCAAACAAAACATATTGTCTTTAACCAAAAAATGTTCCATAACAGATACAATTATTCATCGGCCAATTGATCATAGAATTCATCTCTTTCTTGTATGCAGTGATAGAATCGATTTCTTTCATCCTCTAGCTCTCTTCTCATTTCGAGGCTCAACTCCTCTGTAGAAGAACTCATTTGTTCCATTCCCGGGACATCCTTTCATCATACTTGAAGAATTTGTCTTCCTTTGACTTCGATTGAGATCTTCTAAGGGGTATTTGATCATTTCGATTCTCATAGTGCCCCACAAATGTTTCTTCTTGTTCCTGGTCTTCTTGCTCTGCATGGGCACCTTGGATTGATCTGGTTGTGGCGACTTGATACTTGAGCAACGGTGAAGGGTGAGTGAATTCTTTGAGGAGGATTGGAAAGCGTAGGGGATGGAAATATTGTTGGAGAGTCTTGATCGGGGCTTGAGGGAGCATCATTATCACTATCATTATCATAGGCCGTCGAGTCGAGGAAAGATCAATAACAGTTCTAGCTCTGCTTTGGTAGACAGCAATGGAAGATCTGAATTCTTTGATCTCGGGAATAGAGACCAAGTTTTTGAAATGAGAGTTTTCATTGGGAGAGGTGAAGTTAATAGGATCTACGGTGATGAAGGGTGAGAGGTATGGCTCAATTCCTGGATTAAGAGTTGGGGAAAAGATGTTGACGGTTTTGCTTAATAAAAGCATAATGGCACACTTTTGTTCAAACATTGAAAGGAAAAGTGTTTTTGCAAGGTCAATGCACGGGGTGAAGACTAAACCCTTTGGCATATACAAGCAAGAATTGAGTGATGGAGAGATGAGTTGGTGAAAAGAATTTCCCAATCAAGAAGAGTATTGGGAGTGATGAACTTTGGGAAGGATGGGATTTGATGAACAAAGTTGGAGGTGGATGAGGTTCTTGGCCGGTTGCCATTTTTCATAGGCAAAGAACACTAACCTGCCGGGTTTCTTGCTACAACAATCAAACCATTCCTTGACGGTTCCCGCAATTTTGGATAGGTGAAGGGATTTGCAATTTACGGGATGTGAGTTACATGGGGTAACCTTGTCCTTCTTTGCTTTGATGGAAGACATAAAGAAATCAATTCCACGGCTAAGCATCCAAGGTTCCCTTTTGGGAAGGAAGGATTGATTTGGATTTGGAGGAATAGAATGACTTGGGAAGCTGTGAGGACTGTTAGGAATGGGATCAGCATCGGATATGTCTTGACCTTGTCCGGCCGGTATTGGACTTTGTGGAGAGGCTTCAAAAGGTTCATTTTCGGGAATTGGAGAAGGTGGCTTGGAAGGTGCGGGGATTGGGTTGAAATAGTTGGGATTGGCTCGGAGGTTTTGCCAAGACTTTGATTTAGAGACACGGAAGTGAATTGAGATTTAAGGAGATTCAAGGCTGCCCTTACTTCACTTTTTGCCAACCTTTTCTCAAGGATAGCTATCATAGCTTCCTCATTTTCCTGAGTTCCATCAAGCTCAAGACCTTTGCAAGCATTCACAATTGAGTCTCCTTTTGAGACCGAGAATGGGATTAATCTCAACTCCAACCTTCTTGAGATTTTGAATGACCTTAGAAGTATCATCAAGATTCCCCTTTCGGTTTCAACGGTTGGGGCGGGGATCATTCACGGGTTCGAGTCTCGGGAATGGAAGGGAAGGGATGGCTATCTACATTCATAGCTGTCACCTTGGGGTTTCTAGATGACTCACCTGGTCCACTTCTTTTACGCATTAACCTAAGTACGAGTTCATCTAGGGCCACTACTGATTCTTCCTCACTTAGAAAGTCCTTAAGATACAAAAGAACGGCCTTTTCGGTGTCGGGGTTCCCATCCAACTCAATAGCCTCAATTGCTCTCGGGATTTTAGCTAGCTTGTTGAGTTTGGGTAGAGGGGATATTCTCATCAATGTTCCCCCTTAAAGGTTTCTTATCTAAGGGTTCTTTGAGATTGAGGATAGCTTGATAGGCGATTGATGACTGGCTGGGTGTGGATTTTGGAGAAATGGAAGGGGTAGATATTTTGGTTTTCTTTGATTTGGGGGCTTTCTTTTCAAGTTTTCTTTTCTTTGGTAATGATTTAGAAGGAATGGTTAAGGAAGATTGTACCTTTGATACGGTAGTTTGTCATTTGGAGGGGATAGGCTGTACGAGATTGCTTTCCTTTGTGAAGGGTTTTGGATAGGGCAAGAGCTGCTGAAGCTCTTGAGGATCTATGTTAGCATCACCGGCATCATCTTGATCCATAGTGTCAACCTCATGGCTATCAACATCTCCTCTTTCTTCAACATTCATAGCATGGTGTCGAGAGATGGTTCCTTGGCTGTCGGCTATCATATCATCCTTGCTTTTGCTCTTTTTGCTAGGAGATACCACGGTTCTCTTGAGCACTCCGAGTTTTCTTGACATTGGTTTTTACTCCTCTTTTCATTCTCCTACTAGTAGCCAAAGCTATCAAATCTTTCCAATGATTAAGCTTTATTCTTGTTTCTTCAAGCATTTTCTCTTGGGCTTCTTTGAAACTTTCAAGGCTCATATCCCCGGCCTTCATAACAATTCCCTTCTTTTGTTTCAATGAAAAGGTTCTTTCATTGAAACATCTTGTTTCAGCGGCTTTCTTGTCTTGACCATTTCTTGGATAGAAGCGAGGTTTGAGCTTTGGAATTAGAACTTCAAGGATTCCACTCATGAATGCGAAGTTGTTCATCCTTCCACCTTGCTTCTTGAATTTGAGAGTAGAGGATGAGACGGCAAGTTGGAAATTATGGAGAAGGACAATGCACCAATTTGTATCCTTGGTCATCGAGTGAGCATCTGCTTCCACTCATTTGATCCCATTTGGTCAAATGAGGATTGTTTGCCATCAATGGCTTTGTTGACCACATCCATCAATGTTGACTTGAAAGATATCATCTTTGTTCTTCACCATAGCTTTGTCTTGAACGGCTTTGAAGTCGGTTACTTTAAGACCAAGAAATTTTTCATATACGGATCTTTAATCTTTACGATCCTCTATCCCATATATTTTTCACGGCATCTTCTTTATTTGGGATTCCATAGACATCACTAACCATATCTTGAGTGATAGTTATCTCTACATTTTCTATGGTGGCGGTTATTGAATTATCTTCATTGTTTCTTCTTCCTACCAAATAAATTTCTCTGCGAGTTCTTCATAAATTGGGGGTTTAGCTCCCATAAAATCAAGTAATTCATTTACCTCAAGCGGTTCTTTGATGAGGATTCCAACTTGAGTCATAGAAGTTGGGTTTGATGAAGTAGCCATGAGCATGCAGGTACATTGCTTTTAGATTACGACATTGATGCTTTGAAAAAGAATTAGGGTTGGAGAAATACGATGGTAGATTGGAGAGGGAAAGAGAAGAAATTTAAGCGAGGGTTAAGGAAAAAGGAATTTTGGTGATTGCGAAAGAGAGAGAGATAAATGATGAGTGGTACGTGGGTTTTAATGAGCATTGGGGGTTACAAAGTTAAGTAGCTTGTTCATATGAGCAGTGGTTTTTACCCTTCCCCATGTTGAGACATTTATTCCCACAAAACACAAGAAGAACATTCTCCTTTTCAAGGAGATTTGCGGTGGAAGAGGCGGCGAAGGAAGTGACAATTGTGAGCAATTAACTCGATCAAATCACTTAAAGTATGCTTTAACCTAGGCTGTTGAAAGAAATCTCGACGAGTTAAGCTAGTTTGAATGATGATTCTTTATGCAGAGATAGCTAGGTGAAAATTTGCCTATAAAACAATGAAAACTTCGAGAGGAAAATTATTCGAGATTGATTTACAAACAAAAATGGGAAGATTTTCTTCAAAGTTTAATCCAAAGGTTATGGCTCAAACGGCTAAACAATTGGTCTTTGGGAAAAATGGTGAGGATGATTTGATGAGTGATGAGATGGAGATAGATAGAGAGGCTTTCAACATTGTTGAAAGTTCGAGAAAGTGAATGATAAGGGAAAGAAAAAGAGAGTGAGAGTTGATGAAGATATAGAAATGAAGGAGGTAGGCTGTCGGGGAAAAGATTGACGGCAAGGAGGGAGAAGGAATAAGACTGTTTGGGAAGACAATCAAAGTTGATCAAGGAGAGTCAAGTAAGGGAAGGAGTAAGGTAGAAAGGGTATACACCTTTGGGGGAGTTGGTAAAGCGGGACGAGCTCGGACGGCTAAGGAGAGAAGCTTAGGCTGTCGGAAAGAAGGATTGAGCAAGATAAGCTTTATACACTGTGAGCGAGGATTCTCTTTCTCCGGGAGTTGGTTTGTTGGAAGGTAGAGGAGATAACTTTGCGGGAGTGCATATATCTCCTTCTTCAACCATCTCATACTGTTCAACCGGGTTGTAGGTTGCTTCGATCCTGCAAGAGCACCTCTTGTGGAGAGGGTGGAGTCAAATGTTGGTCAACCATTTTGCAATCACGGGGAATGGTTCTTTTCGGGAGAATTTAGCTTTGTTACTCCAATGGAGGGATTGCTTGACCATATGATCAGTTGAAGAGTGGTGGCCTAGAAGAGCAAGTCCTTCTCTCCAATATTCGATCACTTCCATTGATCCTTTCTTGGAGAGGCATCCGGTGTGGTTGCGGAGGTACCAACAAACCTTGCAATCAACTCGGGAGGCTAGAAATGAAGGAATGAGTCTTTGGTGGAGAGTGCAGGGAGGCTGCTGACATTTCCAAAGAATGTCGACGGCGAGAGGAGAAGGCTTGAAGAGAAAGAGTGGATACGAGATTTGTTTGGTTTGGAAGAAGTTTTTGTTGGGTAAGTTGAGATGAGAGAGAAGAATTTGATGGGTTGTTTGTATGTTTTGTTGTAAGTTTTTGTTGTTTTTGGTTTTCAAGGCTTTTGGAATGATAGGCTGTCGGTGGATGGCTTGTTAGGAATGTGTATGATGTAATAGCTATCGAGCGACATTGTGATAGCATTACTCTGTTTGTAATCCTCTTTTATTTGAAGAACACCCCTTTTATTTTGGCATATTAATCATCCCAAGCATGGCTCTTAATAGTTCAAATCTTTTTCATCCATGGCTTTTGTGAGAATATCGAGACATTGTTCTCGGTGCAAACTTTTGCAAGGTTGATATTCCCTTTTTCAACATGATCTACGATGAAATGATGCACGACTTCAATGTGCTTGGTTTTTGAATGTTGGACGGGATTTTACGTCATAGCAATGGTACTTGAGTTGTCACGAGAAGATGGGAATGTTTGATAATTCAATTCCAAAGTCTTGAAGTTGACTTTTAAGGTAGAGAATTTGTGAACAACACAAGCTGCGGCAATGTACTCGGCCTCGGCGGTTGAGGTTGCAAGCGAGGTTTGCTTTTTGCTTGACCATGAGATAATCCTTGATCCAACAAGCGGCATCCACCACTAGTGGATTTTACGTCTAGATTGCACCTGCATAGTCGAGTCGGTGAATCCAACTAGGGAGAATGGGGATTCGGTGGGATACCATAGGCCAAAATCGGGGTTCCTTTGATATATCTCAAAATTCTCTTGGCAGTGAGAGATGAGATTCTTTGGGATTGGCTTGAAACCTAGCACATAGACATACACTAAACATTATGCTGGTCTTGAAGGCATCGAGATATAGGAGAGATCCTATGTAGCTTACGTAAAGTGTTGGATTTACACTTTGACCATCTTGATCGGCATGAAGCTTGGTTGTGGTTGACAAGGGAGTTTTAGCGGGGATGCGGTTGCATGTCAAACTTTTTGATCATTTCCCTTGAGTATTTGGCTTGGTTGATGAAGATTCCTTCCTTCATTTGCTTGACTTGAAGGCCTAGGAAGAATGTGAGCTCACCAATCATGCTCATCTCAGCGATCCTTCATGATATCTCCAAATTCGGTGCACAAGTTCTCATTTGATGAGCCAAAGATTATGTCATCAACATAGACTTGGATGAGCAAGCGATCATCTCCATATTTTTGATAAACAAGGTGTTATCAATATGTCCTTTGGTGAATCCTTTTCCAAGAAGATATCTAGATAGGGTGTCATACCAAGCTCTAGGTGCTTGTTTAAGCCCATACAATGCTTTGTTCGGTTTGAATACATGATCGGGAATTTTGGATGCTCAAAACCGGGGTTGAGATACAAACACTTTTCATTTAGAACTCCATTTAGAAATGCACTCTTGACATCCATCGAAAAACTTTCATCTTCTTGAATGAAGCATAGGCAAGAAATAGCCTTATAGCTTCAAGTCTTGCAACAGTGCAAAGGTCTCATCATAGTCAATGCCTTCTTCTTGTCTATAACCTTGAGCAACCAGATCTGGCCTTGTTTCTAATTACAATACCTTCTTCATTCATCTTGTTTCTAAAAACCCATCTTGTTCCAATCACGGTTTGATTTCTTGGTTTAGGAACAAGTTGCCATACTGTTTCTTTCAAAGCTGCTCCAGTTCTTCTTCCATGGCTTCAATCCGATCGGCATCTTGGAGTGCTTCATTTATCTTCTTTGGTTCCACTTGGGATATGAATGCACTCATGAGAAAGGGATGTTATGCAGGCTGGGGTTTTATCAATTTGAAGGGCGATGTAAAGATCTTTATTGGGTGGAATGATATGGGTAATTGTGGTTTCATCATTGGTTTTGAGAGGAGAAGGAGGATTATTGGATGAAGATGGGAGGAGGTTAGAAGATGGATTAGATGAGGAATTGGGATGGGTGTCGGCTAAGGGTTGGGTTTGTCGGTAGGGTTGATTTGTCGGCTAAGTGAGGATTTTGAGGAAGATCGATCGAGGATGACTATTTATTTGAATATTTTCTTCCTCATCCATTGGATTGAAGGTGGGAGAGATTTACGTTGACTTTGTTGGCTTGATTGGTTGTTGATGAGAGTGGGATGGTTGATGGGTATGCGGCGTAGGATGGGCATCGGATGAATTTCTTGGAACCATGTATGGAAGGTTTGATGAATCTTGTTCATGGCGAGAATAGTTGAATCAAGAATGGGGGATGATTCGGGGAGATTATCTAGATTTCCCAATCCTTCATCAAAATCACATAATTCGGTTATACTTTGATCATTGTTTTCATCAAAGTCAACATGAATAGATTCTTCCACAACAAGTCTTCTTTTGTTGTACACTCTATAAGCTTTGCTTGTGTTAGAGTATCCAAGAAAAATTCCTTCATCACTTTTGGAGTCAAATTTGTCCAAATTGTTCTTGCCATTGTTGTGGATGAAGCATCTACTTCCAAAGTCGTGAAAGTAGGAAATGGTAGGGACTTTGTTGTTCCATAATTCATATGGAGTCTTCTTGTGAAATTTGTTGATCGGGGTTTTGTTTTGAACATACACGGCGGTGGTAACGACTTCACCCCAAAAATATTTTGGGAGATTATGTTACGACGGCATTGTTCTTCTTTGCCTCACAGTTGTTCTGTTTTCCTTTCTGACACCATTTCTTTGTGGAGTTCTTGGGGCTGAAAAATTGTGATCTATGCCTTTTGAATCACAATATTCTTCCACTCCGGTGTTCTCAAATTCCTTTCCATGGTCGAGATCGATCTTGATGATGGATGTCCCTTTTTGATTTTGAATTTTGTTGAATAGCTTTATCGGACGGCTAAGGGTGTCACTTTTGGATTCAAGAAGAATGATCCAAGTGAATCTTGTGAAATCATCAACAACAACTAGGGAGTATCTTTTTCCTCCTAAAGATCTAGTTCTTATGGGTCCAAAAAGATCCATATGAAGCGATTCAATAGGTCTTGAGGTGTCGACTTGGTCTTGGGTTTGAATGAGGATTTCTTTTGCTTCCCACATTGGCATGCTTTGCACGATTTATCCTTTTTGAATGGGATCTTTGGTAGACCTGCGACAAGATTGGAATTTGCAAGCTTGGAAATGGTTTTGTGATTGAGGTGAGCCAATCTCTTGTGCCATAGCCATGACATATCGAGATTGATTGAAAGACGAGAGCGGTGGCGGTTGAAGTTTCCACAATCTCTAAGCTCGAAGCAATAGAGATTTCCTTTTCTTGATCCGTTAGGATGACTTTATTGTTTTTATCTTTAACGGTGCATTTGTCTTTAGTACAAACAACATGATATCCCTTGTCACGAGATTTGACTAATCTTTGATCAAATTGTGTTTGAGACCTTCCACATAGGATACATTTGTAAAAATGATATCTTTTGTAACAAGATTTCTGATCCTTTGACCTTAGCTTGGGAATTGTCACCAAAGGTTACATTTGGACCATTTTTAGGGAATATTGTTGCAACCAATCTTTATTGAAGGTCATATGTCTACTACAACCACTATCTAAGTACCGAGAGACCTTTCACTGGATACGCAAAACAAAAAATAAGATTTATGGTACCACTTTTTATTCTTTTGGGTCGAAAGGATTAGTTTTCTTTGGAGCCCTAACATTGTTCATTGATCCCTTATTGAAGAAGCTGGTTTAGGGTATGGTAATATGACATGATTTGCATCATGTAAGGTGTAAGAACAGTGGATTGGGAAGGATTGAAGTAGTGGTTTGGGTTCTTTGTATTGGGGTTGAAGCGAAAATTATTTGAATGGGATGACCTTGGAGAGTCATTTTGATGAGCATGGCTTCTTCCATTTGAATCTTGCCATTGAGGTTTTTGTTTTTGGTGTATTTATGCTTGTTGTAGAATCTTTGTTGCCTTGGGGTTCTTTGTTGTTTGGAGGAACTTGGGTATGCTGTCATGCCTTGGTACATGCATCGACCCTTGGGCAGCGACGGGGCTTGGCCCGACTAGCACCTTTTGCGGCTTGACTTCTTCCTTTATATTGGCCCCTTTTTGAACCCAAATAAACTTGCTTCCTTGAACTTTATTTGGTCCTTCCTTTGATTGACTAGGGCCACCCAAGATTTCCTTTTCTTTTCCTTTGGTTTGAATGGGATAGGTTTGAGTTTGATATTTGCCCGAGCTCGGGTTTTCTAGAACCATTTTTTCAATGGCCCTTTCACCGGTGGGAGGAGTGTACACTTTTTGTGTAGGATCATCGGCTCCAATCCTGTTTTGTCACTTGGACGCCTTTGGGTGTAGGTGAAAAGAGATAATGCTTTGCTTGACATGTTCCATGAATCTATTTTCTTTTTAAGAGCATCATTTTCTTTTTCAAGATTGCGAGTTTTTGACAATTTTCATGATTATTAGATGTCTCATTTATCGAGATCCATGTTTTGTTTTTCAAGCATGATGCATTGATCTCTTAGCCCTTGGCATGCTTTTTCAAGCTCGAAATGGTTTTGTGAGGTTGTCAATGGTTGAGGATTGGGAAAGGTTCTCATTGACCAATGAAGCAAAGCTAGTTTTTGTTTTTGGTTTGAATTAAAAGAGTGCAAACTAATTGTTTAAAACCATCAATATTTAAAGAGTTAAAATCATGTACCTCTTTTAGTTCATCGGCGGCAAGTGCTTCCATCTCTTCCTCATTGTCGAGATTCTTCATCATCTTCGGCCATAAGGCATATCATGGCTTCTTCTCCTTCAATTTGAGTCATCACTTGACATATACTCTTCATCACTGAATTTTGATGAGTCGGCAATCATGACTTGCTCTTTGTTTTTGTCATGTTTATTTTTGGAGCAATTGTAGCGGTTGCACTTAGAGTGTGAATGATCTCTTTTGAGTATGTCATCTTCTTAGGTATGCGATTGTCCCTAGGTTTCCTTGGTTCGGGGCAATCGGATGAGTAATGTCCTTGCTTTCCACAATTGAAGCAATCAATTGTCTTCTTGTAGCTGTCTTGTTGGGCATTAGAGGTGGAGGGATTGAATTTCTTGTCAAAAGACTTCTTTTGAAATTTCATGGCATTTCGACGGCCATGGAAATGAGGCTTGGAATGTCTTCTTGGGAGATACATTTCTTGTGATTTGGAGGCGATGTTTATCTTTTGAAGAGCATTGTTGACAATGGTCTCAATGTCATGGTGAGTGATTGGCTTGTTGACGGGTTCTTGTGCGATTAAAGCTAAGGTTTGTGAAATGGAGGGGGCGATGGAATTTTATCATACCTTCCGGTTCATAGGCTTCAAGCTTTCCAAAATATTGCTCAAGCTGTCATGGTGCTCCATTCGAGATCCTTCTCTAATAGGTAATGCTACCTTCTCATATTCTTGAGGAGATTTGAGTAAATCTTGAGGCGAGAGATCTTGTTGTTCAAATGTTTTTCCATGATCGGTAATTGATCTAACAAGGTTCTCAAACCTTGGGTGGCGGCACTCACCTTTTCTCCGGGGTAGAACTTGAAATTGTCTAATTGCCTAAGCAAGTTGTACAAGTTTTGTGTCCTAACAACTGGAGTGTTTAGTGAACTTGGTTTGAATAAGAGCCCATGCGGTTACGGCATTTGGTTCCTTAGCAATTTCTTGGGCTAGAGAGTCATTTACACTCTTTTGAAGAATGTTCTTGACTTTCAAGTTTGCACTTACCAATTGCTTTTCGGCTTGAGACCAAGTTTACGGGGATTTGATTTTACTTGGTCCTCCATCGGTACTGACTTGAGTTGGGTATGACACTTCATTTTCTAGAACATACCGGTTCCAAATCTTTGTTTGCATCAAGATAAGTTTTTATCTTTGATGCATAGATCTCAAAGGATCCACGATCATCAATGTGTGGGATGTCTTTCTCATTATTTCTTCTTGGTTGAGGCATGGTGGGTTTGAAGAGAATCCTTCACAAGTTGTTAGACTTTTAAGTGTGAAGACAAGCTCGATACCAATTGAAAGGCCCTTGCTTGGTATGTAGATGATCGAACGGCTATGGTATTGGCTTAGGCATCGGATGATAATTTGATTTGTGCGGCGGAATAAAAAGTGATTTGAAATAATGGTAGGACAACAAACACAAAGAGATAATGCAAGTGTGTGAATGTGATTGCAAAAATGTAATAACACGAGAGAATTTAAAGTGGTTCGAGTTCACTCCTCCTACATCCACCCTCATTTGTCAAACTTGACAAGTGAGATCAATTTTATTATAATCTTTAATCAACAAAAATTACAAATGATTGATTTAGGCAAGTTCCTTGAACTTCCTCTTCCTAATTAGTACGATCAACTAGGGATACACTTAAAGTACGATCTTAAGTGCTTTTACAACTTGAAGTACAGTCTCAAGATTTTACAAAATAACTAATACACTCAAAGTACAGTCTTGAGTGATTACAAACTTATTCTACACCTAAAGTACAGTCTTAGGTGGTTGGGGTTTGTGAATTAACACACTTTGGGGTTGTTTTTGTTGGTGAAGAGGTTTAGGGGTGAAGGTTTTGGTTTGGAACGGGGTTTTAAAGGTAAGGATTGGTGTGTGTGTGTGTGGATTACGGGAGGTGTGTGTGGGTGTTTGGAAAGGGTTTTTGACTGGGAAAATGAGTATTTTTCGGTCGTTTTGTTAGAGGAAGAGATCCTCTATTTATACCCTTCAATGTAGCCGATTGGAATATGACATTGCGGCTACATTAATGAGCTTTGGTAGTCTTTGTCCCACTTGTCCACATGCGAGGTCTTCATGAGTGTCTTGAGCTGTGAGCTTGAGCGAGAGCTTCTAGAAGGTCTTCGGTGGTCTTCATTGGTCTTCATTGATGGACTTGATAGCGTGAAGATGCGGGATCTAACTTGGTTGAGTTTGTGGTAACATGGTGTGAGACGGGAGATGGCTGTACGAGGGGGCGAAGTCATAGCTGTCGGATCATGGCAATGCTTAGCTATCGAAGAGGATCTCTAATAAAGGGCTGAGATGCACTTGATGATCTTGATGACTTAGAGAGTGACTATGATTCATGTTTTTGATTGATTGTAAACATTGTATAAGAAAGAATCATATTTATCGAGACTCATAGGCATCAAAGTGAAGAATTATGACAGATAACATCTTTTGATATAAACCCTGTTCTATATATATATTCCTTTATCAAAACCAACTAACTAAGACATTGATCAAAGTTAGGTCCTAACAATTACCTTGCGCAAAATCCTCAATGCTTCCTTCATATTCTTCAATAAGCAGTTTCTGTTCCACATATCTTTTCATTCTACCTTGGATGTGGTCTTTATACGGTTCGAAACCAGTATCCACAGCCAAGATACCAATATTTTCCGATCATTTTTGATAGCTTTCATGGCTGGATTCTTATCGATCTGAACAGCTGAGATCATAAAACTGTTCCCTGCCTGGTGGAATATCACAAATTTACATTAGTTTATAGATTGCACCACAGACATGTGCTTCCCCACACAGTAATTTTTATCAAATGGTTACACGTTAAATTATTAAAGTTCACCGAACTCCTTTATTCCCTTCCAACAACCCCCTGTTATAAATATTCATCACAGAAACATACCCTCACATGCGTTGAGAATCTTGATCGCGGAAAAATCTGGAGAACTTTGAGGAACTTTTCTGGTTGAACTATAAGTCTAGCCTGTTGCTTTGAAGGACCAAACAAGTTACACTCAGGGGCCTGTAATGAAATTAGTTGAGAGGTTATTTTCATATAGTTTAATAACTTATTTGAGAACGCAAGCAAGCACTGACATAACCAAGAAAAAAAGAGGACAAACTAGACGCAAATATGCCATATTTCGTTATGTGTGTATTGATTGGCATCAACAATAGAGCTAACACATTCCCATGCCCGCATAAAGAAATGTCGTCTTATCTCTCTCTCTCTTCCCCAATCTTAGATGCACAGGTACAATAAGAATTTCAAATAGAACATTAAAAATGATCTCAATCATAAAAATGGATGGTTTAACAAAGGCGTCAAGTGTGAGTTTGACACCTCTGTGAATTTGATAAAAGACTAATTACTCATAGATTCTGAGATTCAGGTGTAATAATTGATGGGCAAAGCGTAAAAACCTACACCAAAAAACAAATTGTAGTAAAGCACTTTCCATTGTGATAGAGAACCTATACCATTATCTCTTAGTTGGGGAAAACTGCAGTAGCATATAGCATGGTCGTACTAGTACATCCGTGTGTAAGGCATGGTGGCTTCTCACTTTGAATGAGCAAAATGGAAAGAAGCTTCTTAAATCAGTAAATAGCTAATAAGATTATGTGCTTACTGCCTAACACATACTCTCTCTGTTCAGAATAAAAGTCGCACTTTCCATTTTGGTTAGTCCCAAAATTAACGTCGCGTTTCTAAATAAGGAAAGTGACCTAGTGTAATTTTATCATTGTACAAGTAATGTACAAACTAGTAAAGCACCTTCCTTAAAAAAATGTTGACAAGTCAACTGCGACATTTATTCTTGGACGGAGGGATTACATTGAGTTAAAAATGCTAAAGCTACAAAAGAGAGCATGGAACCCCCGATCCTACAGGAAATAGTGAGAACCACAGATTTATAGCAATTTATTAAGTACCCTGGTCACCAGAATGGAGATAGTAACTTGTTTATCAAAAAGAATATCATAAAACTTGTTTGAAACTAAAATAAAATAAAACAAAATTATCATTGTTTTGTACCAAACAAGCACTAAATAGAACTGGAATAGACAGATTATCTACTTACCACTATAAAATCTTGATTTGGGATATATTTAAACAATCCATTTGTAAGATTTCCCAAAGAAGCATACATTTTCCCCTAATTTTCTGTCTCTTTCTCTCTTATTCTTGAGGTGATCAAGAAAATCACTCGCCTTTAACAACATAATCAAGAATAAACCCAGATGAGATTTCAAGAAAAGCATCTGCTTTCGTTGAGGTGATTTTGAAGCAGAGTGAAGCAAAGTATATACTTCTGATTTATTGGTTTTAATTTTGGATTTATTTCCCTAAGCCCACCAAAATTATCCAATTCTTCAAGAGGATAGGCTATTCATTATTTCTTTAGTATCCATGCGTATGAATATATATTTCCCAAGGCCCCCTTAATTCAAGGAAAACTTAAATTCTCCAAACTACCCTTCCCCACTCAATCCCTAAAATACGCTCACCATCCCCTTAATACGCTCACCATCCCCTTCAACCATCTTCCCCTTCCCTTTACCCCTACGTGACCAATATATTCTTTGACAACCTCCGATAACTGTCATTTCCCGTCCGCCTCCATGCCAGTTGTCCCTTTTTCTCCCTGTTGGTCATCCTTAAAGCCCATCTCAACTTTAAACCCTATTGATGTCGGTCAAACTTCGTTCATGAAAAGCCCTCCCTTACGAATGAACGACGTAACACCCCTTCCTTCTTCGAGTGAGTTGTAGTCTCCAACCTCCACGGTCGGTCCAGTAGAATTTGGGGCCTAAGGCAAGACATATTATTTGGTCGAGGACCTTAAGTTACCTTCACGAGCAACAATGCTAAAGGCGTTATCGAATATCGACTTCTCTCTAATTTTTATTGTAGTCAAGCTTATGCAAGTAACCACACTACAAGAAAATGAGGATTTAGCTACAAAAATATTTTGTAGTTCAAAGTTTTACATTAGCGATGAATTATTTATTCGTAGACAATTCTCTTTGTTTTTGCGACAATATTAGTTTTGTAGCCAAATGCTAGACTAAGAAAACAAAACAAAAATATTGTTGTTGAATGAACTGCTAAAATTTTGATCCCAAGCAAATTTTTTGGCGCACTAAATTTCCCGTTCGAGTCAAAATGTAAATAAGATTTGGCTACAAAAATATAAATCATTTGCTATGAAATTATTGCATAGCCAAAATCACCCTTAAAATCACCCATAACATTATGCTAAAATCACTTCTAAAATTTAAATACATTCCATAATGAATACTCCCTCCGTCCCACCTCACTTGACACCCTTGAGGTGGGCACAAGAACTAAGAAAAAAGAATAAAATAAAAAAAATGTGTGGTAGAAAATGAAGAGAGAAAATGAGTGGGGTAAATAGTAGTGTTGGTTGAATAAATTGAGTGGTGAAAAATGAAGAGTGAGAATGAGTGGTGGGGTAGAGTGAATATAAAATTATAAAAAGTAGGCTATTTTGGGAAGTGTCAAGTGAGCTGGGACGACCCAAAATGAAAATAAGTGTCAAGTGAGCTGGGACGGAGGGAGTATATTACAATTTATTTAATGAATATGTTGGGTTAACTTATCAAATATAATAGAAGGTGCCATTAGCCTCCCTCAATTTAAAACCTATTTCTTACCTAATTCTATTATCGCTCACCACTTTTAAACTGCGGCCAACAGAACAGAAGTAACTGCGGCGATTGAGGCGCGGCGATTGAGAGACGATCCGGACGGCTTGAGAGTAGATAAAGACGTACGCTCTCAACCGGCCGCAACCCACGTCAGCAGCAGCGGCAACCGGCCGCAACCTAATTCTCAGGTACGCTCTCAATCTATTCAACGGGTATGATAAATCTCAAATCTTGTCTTGTACTCCCTCTGCCCACCTCAAATTCACAAATTGTCTTTTTTACGTTAATTTCGATTGTCTTTGTTGTTTATTGTTTTTACCTAATCTTATCGAGGTCTGATTTTCCCCTAATTTGTATGGGTTTATTTGGTTTATTTCTTGCGTTGATCTTAATTTGTGTAAATGCTGTTTGAATCAATTGGTTTTAATGTTAATGGTTTCTAGAGCAATGTTACTAGGTACTACTTATAAGCGTCGATTACTGATTGTTGGTAGACTCTGATATTATGGTATTTGATTTTGATCCTGTTGTGAAGTCGTGCTATTGATCGAGTTGTATACTGGTTTTGAGTTTAGAGATTACACTATTTGGGTCTGAATTAACTTTCATAGTTCATGTCATTGATGTCTATTTGGTTCAATAAAACTGTCTTCGAGAATGATCCTGTTGAAAGTGAAATTCCAAATGATGGAAAGAAGAACAATGAAAGACCTAGCACTCATAAACAAAAGCACCATTCCCTTCTTTTGCAGGTAAAGAGGCATATGCTGCCTTCTGTTCTCCTGTATTATTTTGTTGTTGTTACACTTACACATATAAGAGTTCAAGTTGTTAGGCAATTTTTCAGGCAGCCACAATGCCACTCATGTGAGAAATAAGAACCTTTGATTGAAATTATAGAATTTTTGGGTGTGATCTAAGCTCGTATTTTTGCGAGCCTGATGACATTTGTGATTTTGAGTTTCAAGCATGTGATACTCAACCAAGTATAGTTGCTGGTGCCATGAAGGAGTTTATATATTCTGGAAGACTTGATAATCTCTGCATGTCCTTTTGCTCATTAAAGGTAACAGTTGTGTCTAAAATCAGATAGTTATTGAGATGTTCAGGTGGTGTGTATAGATGTATACTCCTATGTAACTTGACTTCCTTGAAATCCCGGCTAGAGTATGCACCACATGTCGGCACAAGCTTCACAAGCTAAGGAAAAGTTTGTAAACCATGAAGAGAAAAAAGTCTCAACTGAAGTACTCTTGTGATACTATAAAAAAAAAACATCTATAAATGTAGCACTTAAAACTTTACTTATAATTGTTCACTGAATAAAGTGAACAACTAAATTGATTAGTTTCTATACATTAATTATGAAAATTGATACTTGAAACTTTGAATAGTTGGAGTGTGTGTGAGTTGTTATGTGTTGTGAAATTGCGTTGGGGAATGTAACATGCTAAAACCGAATTGAAGAGATCTGCTGTTGCTGATAATCTTTCTAGAAAGAGCAAGCTTAGCGAAGTTCGAACTAGCTCTAGAATGTTTATCCGTAAGGCTAAAGTTTGTTCTCTATACCATTGGTGCATAAACATGGTTTTTTATGTGCCTTAACACTTAATTGTCACAAGCTTCGTCTTTTTCCATATTCAATGGTAATCGCTTTACATTTATACATGCATCAAGCACAACTTCTTGTGACCTTTGAATGGTTTCATGTGCTACTATTATAGGTGCTCTGTTTTAATGCTTTAGGATCTCAACACCTTGTGTTTTTCATTCAACATTAGATTGAATGTTGACCAAATATTTGTGAAAATCTAATGATTTTCAAAGAAGTTCTCAAAAATTGTAATTAATGCACCATTATGACTATTTTCAATAACATTTTTAGAATTTTCTGAGGCTTTGTAGGTTTGTATAAATATGTAGTCAAAGTTCAATTGAGTTGACCATAGAAGTTAAAGAATGACCCTTTTTGGAGACAAAGGGAGTATATGATTTGCTTCGAACTTTGATAATGAAAATCTGGAAAAATATGATATACTCTAATCCATAAATGAAACCCACCAGGGATTTATCCTTGCCTGTCCCAAGTCAGGATAAAGGGCGAGGGTTGCGGTAGGCATGTGACAGCCAGCGTAAAAATTTGTCACATTAACATGACATGAATCGGATTATGAATATCGTTGGGGCGTTTCCTCAGCAGCGACGCGCTACACTTCAAAGACCTGGGTGTAGTGATAAGTATGCAAAGGTTGCTAGGTCGTCGCCCGGAAGCGACGCGCCATCTCTTCGCCCGGGGGTGGTGTCAAATATGCAAGGGTGCGCTACACTTCAAAGACCTGGGTGTAGTGATAAGTATGCAAAGGTTGCTAGGTCGTCGCCCGGAAGCGACGCGCCATCTCTTTGCACGGGGGTGGTGTCAAATATGCAAGGGTTCCCGCATTGCGGACGAGTGCGGGTAAAGAAGCTAGTCCATGGTAGGTGTAAGGGTAGTGGGATGCGCTTTGGAACTTGGAACATTGGATCATTGACAGGGAGATCAGCAGAGGTGGTGGAAGTTATGAGGAGGAGGAAGATTCACATAATGTGTTTACAGTAAACTAAGTGGGTTGGAGAGAAAGCAAAAGAAATATCGCCTTGGGGTTTTAAGCTTTGGTACTCAGGAAAGGATAAGGGTAGAAATGGAGTGGGTATCATTATTGATAAGGAGTATATTAATGATGTGGTGGAAGTGTATAGGAAGAGTGATCGAATTATGGGCATTAAACTGGTGATACGTGATGAGATTATAACTATTATTTTCGCCTATGCACCACAAGTAGGGTTGGATGCATCTATTAAACAAGTGTTCTGGGAAGATTTGGAGGAGGTAGTGCAACGAGTACCTAGTGGTGAGAAATTAGTGATTGGTGGTGATACGAACGGACATGTGGGGTCTAGTCGATATGGCTTTGAGAGCATACATGGAGGTTTTGGTTTTGGAGAGAGGAATGAAGCAGGAAATAGTATCCTGGACTTTGCGTTGGCATATGACTTGAGTATAATGAACACTTGGTTCAAGAAGAGAGAATCTCACTTGGTGTCCTATAGGAGTGGAGGTAATGCGAGTCAGATTGACTTCTTCTTAGTAAGAAATACTTGTAGAAAGAGTTATACAGATTGCAAGGTTGTTCCGGGTGAGAGCACAAAGAACTCAACAAAGGCGGTGGTACTTGATTTTCGAAGTAAGAGAATTTCGAGGAAGAGAAAATTACAGGTAGACCCTAGAATCAAGTGGTGGAGACTTCAAGGGGAAAATCAACTGAAATTTGTAGCTAAGATGGTCGATACCGGTATTTGGGCGGATAATATGGAGGATATGGATATAGATTCGACTTGGACTAAGATGGTACATACCATAAAGGAGGTGGCGAAAGAAGTCCTTGGAGAATCTAGAGGAAATGGGCCACCAAGTAAGGACACATCATGGTGGAATGAGGAAGTAAAACAAGCAATAAAGGGCAAGC
Organism: Adenophora triphylla var. japonica; assembly: GCA_022495995.1. Lineage (NCBI taxonomy): Eukaryota > Viridiplantae > Streptophyta > Magnoliopsida > Asterales > Campanulaceae > Adenophora > Adenophora triphylla. The sequence goes on from JAFEMH010006983.1 coordinate 103,566, forward strand.
GAGAATGCTACAAATTATTGGGAAAATGTAGGAGCGACGAGAACTATGAGAAGTATAAGGAAGCTAGAAGAGATGCTAAGAAAGCAGTAAGAGACGCAAGAGCAAAGGTGAATCGAAACTTTATGATAAGTTGGATACAAAAAGAAGGGGAAAAGGACATCTACAGACTCGCTCGTATGAGGGATAAGAGGACACGAGATATTGGGACGGTTAAATGTGTGAAGGATGTAGACCAAAGAGTTTTAGTCGGGGATAAAGAGATAAAAGATAGATGGAGTTCGTACTTTGATAACTTGTTCAATGGCGGTCAAGAGCAGGATGTTGGAGATTTAAATATCTCTTCGAGTATGGTTAATCGAGATTTTATGCGGAGAATTCGAAAGAGTGAAGTGTGGAAATGGCAATGAAAAAGATGAGATTGAAGAAAGCCGTTGGACCGGATGGTATACCAATTGAGGTTTGGAGATGTTTCGGGGAGAGGGGAGTAGATTGGTTAACAACGCTATTTAACAAGATATGGAGAGTTAACACAATGCCATTGGAGTGGCGGAAGAGTACTTTGATCCCTTTGTATAAGAATAAAGGTGATGTCCAAGATTGTGCCAACTATCGGGGGATCAAACTAATGAGTCATACTATGAAACTTTGGGAAAGAGTGATTGCACAAAGGCTGAGAAAAATTGTGGATATTTCGGATAACCAATTTGGGTTTATGCCAGGAAGATCGACTATGGAGGCAATATATCTTATGAGACAAACCATGGAGAAATATCGGGATCAAAAGAAAGATTTGCATATGGTTTTCATTGATTTGGAGAAGCCATATGATAAAGTGCCAAGAGAGGTGCTTTGGTGGGCATTAGCAAAGAAGGGTGTTTCAAAGAAATATATTGATATTATCAAGGACATGTATAATGAAGTTAGTACTTGTGTACGTACTAGTGTTGGAAAAGGCGAAGAGTTCCCTATAAAGATTGGAGTGCATCAAGGTTCCGCACTTAGCCCCTTTCTTTTTGCTTTGATAATGGACGAATTGACGAGGTCACCCAAGATGATATACCAAAGTGTATGCCGTTCGCAGATGATATTGTCTGATTGATGAAACAAGAGAGGGTGTTGAAAGTAAATTGGAGTTGTGGAGACACACTTTGGAATCTCGAGGTTTTCGATTAGCGAAGCAAGGCGAATATTTGGAGTGTAAGTTTAGCGAGTTGGAAGTAGGGAGGCAGGGGCGGTCACATTTGATGGAAATATTATCCAAGCTTCGAGTTTTTTCGCTATCTTGGATCCATTATCCAAAAAGGATGGAGAATTAGATGGAGATGTGGCTCATAGGATTAAAGCAAAGTTGGTTGAAGTGGAAGAGTGCTACAGGGTTTCTATGTGATCGCGGCATGCCCAATAGATTAAAGGGAAAATTCTACCGCACGGCAATTAGGCCGGCATTGCTTTACGGCACCGAATGTTGGGCCGTGAAACAGTGTCACGTGCATAAGATGAATGTGGCGGAGATGCGTATGCTTCGATGGATGTGCGGTCATACAAGAAAGGATCGGTTGGGGAATGAGGTGATCAGAGGTAAAGTAGGAGTTGCGCCCATTGAGGATAAAATGAGGGAAAATCGTCTACGGTGGTTTGGACATGTGAGAAGGAGACCGAGTGAGGCACCGGTTAGGAGGCCGGAACAGTGGAGAAATGATAAAATGGCGAGGGGTAGGGGAAGACCCAAACAAACTTGGATTAGAGTAATTGAAAATGATATGAATTTACTTGGAGTGGATGAAAGTACGGTGTTGAAGAGGCCGGAGTGGAGGGCAAAAATCCATGTGGGGGGTTGATTTTTTTTTTATTTTTTAGTTTTTTTAATTTATTTTTAATTTAATTTTTTTTTTTATTTATTTATTTTTTTTTATTATTATTATTATTTTTTTTTCACGATAACATATGAGGATTCATGTTAGCCGACCCCAAATTATTTTGGGACTAAGGCTTTGTTGTTGTTGTTGTACTCTAATCCATAAATGGTTTCTAGATTTTAAGTGATCTCTTTCTCTCTGGTTTATGGTCTTATATTTGGTGTAGGATTCAATTGTTGATGGCATAGAGGACAAAATTGCAACTTGAACTTTTCTACCTAAAGGTACGTTATAATCTGGAGGGGGGGTTTCCTGATATTTATTTGTTTAGTTATTCTTTCTTAATGTAACATTACCATAATTTCACTTTATTCAATGAATCTAAGCAATGTTTTTAACTTTACTTTTGATAGTTTTTCACAAGAGTACTTCAGTTAAGACATTTTCTCTTCAGATAGTTATTGAGATGTTCAGGTTGTGTGTATAGATGTATACTCCTATGTAACTTTACTTTTAATTGTTCACTCATCATGATAACACCAACTCCCTTGCCCTTATACCTGCAAAACGAGCTCAAGAAGAAAAGGATCCAATACAAGCCTATGATGCTTAATAAACTGCATCTGTTACATCTTATCAAAAAAAAACTGCATCTGTTACATAAATAACATGGGTAACCCCTATCCATTGAAAACTTGAGCTCCCTTTGGTTCTGGTTTGTTATTATAGTTTATGATTCTTGAAGTCCTAAAACACACGATTTTCTTGCTGTCTAGAAAAGAGATAATTTTTTTGATAAACAACTGCCATTATTTTCTCTAATATGGTCTCCAATTTCAGGCACTGGTAGATGCTACATTTTCTGATAGTAGCCT